>JAMZAV010011251.1:0-22241 GCA_024449915.1 Sweltsa coloradensis | reverse complement strand
GCTCGAACGGCAACACTCTGTGTCGTCTGTCAGTATTTCCCGCTCTCTCGCGCGCTCTTGCCGTGCAGACACACCTGTATATGCGCAAGCTGTTTCGGTAAGCTTGAGCGCTGTCCTATGTGTCGTAGTCCCATCAAGAGCTACTTCTGCATCCGCGGCGAAGAGTATATGCCCAACGAGTGTGGAACAAACACATCCAAATCCTCGCATATAGGACATATTTTCCAAGAGTGGAACGATCGGTTTGTTGACTTTTTAGGGTTTCGTTAAAGTATCTTTTGTGTAAAAGTGGGGCTAGGAGCAATAACTTACTTTGAGCAACTGCTGTTTGAAGTTCCTGTGTTTATATACATACCTCGTAACAAACACTACTGAACCCTATGTGCACAGAAAATGTGGTCTGAATAAATGTTAAGTTACATCTGCCATATAAAATTTTTATTATGTTTTGACTTTTCAAGCAAGAAATAACTGAACTAAGTTGGTACTTTACGATCACTATTTTACCTTAGGAAGTGATAAGTTTTGACCTACTTATTACACATTTTAGGAGAAATATCTCAACTAAATTATGTACTCTATTTTGAGTATTTTCAGGATGTTTTTTCACAATTTTAATTTTGGAACCAAACCATTGAATGGGATTGGTTCTATTGTCCTTTAGTTTTCATAATTTTAGATTAGGTAAATTATTGTAAGACAAACCTCATTACTAAGGAACATTATGAACAAAAACCCATGTGTAAACTTTGCAACATTTACATTTTCAGCATACGATTTTAATGGAACATCTACACCATTAATAATAACTTTAAAATATAGGCTACTAAAGTGCTTTCCTTTATAAAAATCATAAAATGGCTTGTATAGTATGCTTTCATCATCACATCATCATTGATTGGCTCATTGCATAGTTATTTCTAGGTAGTACATACTGAATTATTTATTCTTATAACACGTTGTTTTATTAAAAGATTGTGGTAACATTTAAGAGTCTTCACGAGACAGACATCTACACGGCACGCTCGTAACACTCAAATTAAGATGTACAACGCTCTGGAGAAAAATTGAAACTACATACGTGAATTCTAAAATGCACATGACACAGATATTTTTATGCAGAACAACATACAGAATTGCTGTAAGTAATAAACCCGTCCATACACCATGGTTACGCATAGTCAACGCAATGGGAAAAATGATGCTTCCGTCGCGTTGACTGTACGCTTAACCATGGTGCATAGTAGGGTTTATTACATAAAGGAATTCTGTTTGTTGTGTTGTTCTGCATAAAAATAATATGTTTCATGTGTATTTTAGGATTTACGTATGTTGTTTATTTTTCTCCAGAGCGATGCACATCTTAATTTGATTGTTTACGAGTGTGCCGTGTACATGTCTGTCTCGTGAAGACTCTTAAACCAAAACACTATGTTTAATTTAGTTCTCATGATCTAACCTTCAGATTCTTCTCTTTGGCTCATTTGTGCTACAACCACAAATCTAAGAGCTATTAAGTTTCATGTGTAGAGCAAATATCACACCAATAATCATTACTCCTATCATCCCTTAATTTCGCTGGCAAAAACTCTACGGCTTAAATATATTATATCTATCTATGGCAATAAAACGTTTTAAAAATATGTTGTAAGTTGAGATTACCTGATGTATCATATTTGTATTATTTTTAAATTATTACCTAACTATCAGTGGCGTGCGGTGACCTGTTGGAGTGGGTATGCTATCAGCCTTATAGTCGATCCGCGGGGGGTCTGGGGGGGAAGGCCCCCCAGCTTAGATTTTTTTTGAAAATCACAATTGTGACGGTGCAAATCTACGCGTTTTAGACATTATTTTTGGATTAGAGAGATTGGTAAAAATTCGAAATAAATGCATGTTTTTAGCACAAAGACCGTTAATTACGATTATAGTTAAACTACAAAAATTATATAAAAGCTAACTAAATTGAATTTACTTGGTATTCTCTTTCATATTCAACTACTTAAAAGCTGTTACACGTGAACCAGTTATTGAGACACCTAAGACAATCGATGCCATTCTCTATGACGAAAACACTTCATGCTCTACCTTCTGATCCAGGCTCGACTTACCAAGGAAGTAGGATTACTTGAACTCGAACTCCATCCTTCTCTCCTGCTTTGTAAACTCGGCTATCACACGGTCATAGAAGTTGGAAGTCCCCCTGATACCAAAGAACGCGCTTTTCGATTGAGAGAAGAGCCAAACTTGACATTCTATCTTGACCTTGTGTTGCACGGACGTAGTCTTGATGCGTTTTAGTGCAGAGAACGATCTTTCCACTGACGCTGTCGAACTTGGCACTGTCAGGTACAAACAGGCTAGCTTATAAAGTTCAGGCAACCCCTTGTTCTAGTTGATGGCAATGCATGAACGAGACTAATGCATGCGGATGTTTATTTTGAAACCTTCTGAAGAGTACAAAAAGTTTAGTTCGTTTTTTAACCGAATTAAGTCAAAAGTCTCCATACGTGTCCTGAAGCTGTTAAAGTATCAGTCGGGAATTGATTTTTGTATGTGTTGTACATTTCGGGGTTCAGTAGTTGAATGAATTTGAATCGCTCCATGGACGTAAATCTGTCTTCCAGATGACTCGAAATGTTGTCGACAACTTCGCAATAAACGCGTCGACACGCGTCTTGGTGATTAGCATTACCCCGTGTTATAGAAAGTACATCTTCGATGTCACAGTCATCTCTTTTGTTTAAAGCTTGTTTCCAAACTTCCTGAAACTTTTCTCTTTCGGTCTCCACTAGCGCTCTCGTGTCTTGAACCTTTTTGTAACAATAGCCGATGTCGAACTCTTTTGTTTGCAGAATGTTATAGAGAACGTCAGTGAGACCGAACAAGTTCGAAAATGCAGATATCAAAAAGCAGTTGTCAAATTTTGTTAGGAAAGCAAGGAATCCTTGGGCCATTACGACGGTTTCTCCGCTCCATTGGGCCGAATTTTCAATTACGTCCTCGAAGAATTCTATTAGTTGTTTTAAGAATGTATTGACTGTGTTTACCAATCTTGATGTAAAAATCCATCTTGTAGGTGCAACCGTTGGCAATCTTTTAGACATGAACGCCTTCAACCCAGCACTTCTTTTTGGAGAATTAGAAAAAAACGCTGCCAGACCTGAGAGAGTTGTAAAAAAACAGGCGACATTCCTGTATATTTTTACACACTTGTTGTAAAACGAGGTTTAGCCTGTGTGCGAAACAATGTACAAACAATGCTTTAGGAAAGCGTTCCTGAACACGTGTGCACAGCCCGGTAAATTGGCCTGCCATCACTGCAGCCCCGTCGTAAGACTGCGCAACCAACTTTTCTCCGAGAGAAAACTCCTCGACAATTTTGACAACGTGCTCGAATAGAGCTCCGGCTGATTTATCACTACTCATATCAGTGAAGCCAAGGAATCGTTCGCGCGCCGTCCCATCCTTTGTTACATAGCGTAACACAGTCGACAGTTGTGACAAGTTCATCACAATATCTGACGTCTCGTCCAAGAGAATTGCAACAAATGGTGCATCTTTCACTTCTTGCTTGATTTCATTCAGTACTACTTTACTGACAGCCTCGATCAGGTCGTTCTGAATCCTGTTCGACGTCCCGCGAAACAGTAGAATTTTCCAGGTGGACTTTCAGCACAGAATCATAATCAGATAAGAAGTTTAGCAGTCCGATATAATTTCCTTTGTTCAGTGAATCTTCAGTCTCATCGTGACCCCGAAATGCTAATTCCTGTTTAGCCAAGTAACACACAGTATCGATCAGTCTACGAATAATCTCGCGGTTTTTTCTCACCATTTGGTTGTGATGGGACACATACATTCTTTGCTGTTCGTTTAATTGAAGCTCAATCCGAGTGCAACCAAAAGTGTTCAATTTAACAAATGAATTTAAATGGCTTTGTGACCTTTCGTGCTTGTGCGCGGCATTATAAAAGCATTTAACTTACCATAACCTTGTTTGTTCCAAACAGTAGTAATCGTATCCGAACTAAAAGTAAACACGGCCAACAAAACAATTTTTCTAGTGATTGCGAACCTGTCAGCCACGTTACCTTCTCGTATTGCTCCACATGAAAGTGCCTAGTAAAATCCATTTTACCATTATTGCCCTTGTGCTTAGTTTGCAATGAAGGTATGTCTGGCCGTTCTCTCCCATTCTTAACAATAAGTTCTTTTTCAACAAATGATCTCTTACAAAACGGTATTTTTAGCAAGTCTTGGATGATGCAATCACTAGTGCTAGTCATTATTTTATACAAAAAGTCAATGTCAGTAATGTCACTCACACTGTCACACAATTCATTTGAACTCACTCCCACTGTCACACAATTCATTAAAAACTAACTCACACTGTCACACAATTCACTAAAAACTCACAATTCACAAAAACGCGTAAACTTTCAAACACTACTCTACTTGGTGAATGGCGTGTTGCGACTGGTGGGTGGCTCCGACCGTCCCCTGCACTTGCGAGTATACCCGAAAAACATTATAAAACTAGCCGTGAACGCCGAAGTTTGGAGCTTACTCGGCCTAGGTTTTTTGTATTACCTCCCCCTCCCGCCTAGAAGAATGACCGACAGAACTCGAACATCCTTCAGTCTCCGAGAGTGCTCCGCTTACTTGCTCCCATAAAACAGACCCGAAGTCGAGAGAATGCATTGACAGAGCTGGTGCCACGCAACCCCCATTAGGATGGACAAAAATACAGACCGCGCTAAAGACATTTATCTTACAAAATGTTTATTCTGGCTATGGTAAACATACATTACTGTATTTAATCGAAAAAATACCGATTGAAAGAAAATGTGCTTGAATCATTGGGTATGCACCGCATACCTAGCATAGCCAGACCGCACGCCCCTGCTAACTAATAATATTATTATTATTAGCCTATTATTGTTATTATTATTATTTAAAAAACAAAATTATTGTAGATAAATTATAACTTTGACAGAATGTGTCATTTCGTCTCGTCTCTGTGGATGACATTTCCAAAGGCTGATATATTCTTTCGTTGATTTGCCTCTTTTCATTTCTTCTTGGAACTGACATAATAGGGGTGGCGTCAAAGCTACAATGTACTGTATCTACAGTTTTATCGGTCGCGAAAGAACTTGTGAATTATTATTTTTATTAATACTAGTTTTTTTTTATTTAGTTTTTTTCCCTTTTCTTTTGTTTTTCTTGCTTTTCTCTTCTTCCCCAGAAATAGATTAATTGGAAATGTTTAATGTATAGATTGACTCCCATAGTTAAAATGCAATTATCAATGTTATATGTTACTTGTACTATGAATAATTTGTACTATGTATGATTGGCGTCAGAAGTAAATCAAGGGTAATCTTTTACCGCACCACCGGCACTCGATCGGCAAATCTCGGTTTTGTTCTAAAGGCGCCTTTAAAGTCGCTCTAAGCTTGCACCCAGCGGATGAGCAAGGAGTGGATGGCTTGCCCTATTTATTTCACTAGAAAAACAGGCCCTAATTGATTTCTACACTAGAAATAAACCTGCACTCAGGTTATACAGTGTTAGGTACCTATACACAAACTTTGTTGTAATATTAACTACGCCCTGGGCCCAATGTTTTAAAGTCCCAATAGGCCAAATGCTACGTAAAATAGTGCCACCATTTTTCCCCATGGCCTTTTAGATGACGTCATCGAGTGATGGTTCTGTGGATATATAACAATGCCAGAAGGAACCGAATATTCACAAGCAAGGTTGATAACGTAGGTATCGTCTAGACACCTTGATTTACATATGATTACGGTTGTACCCCCTACATATACCCTGTTACCTGAGGTATATTCAGAGTATAGTTTAGTAGTATAGTATATACTCCATCGACCTAAATATACATACTGTATCAGTACATTTTAGGAATATATATATAAAGATAAAGATACCTCAGAAATAAATTATTTACATCTTAGATCTACAAGCTATGTACCGTACTCAACAATGAGTTAACATTCATATTATTACAGTTAAATGAACCTACTTTACGAGTGTCGTTCATCCATATAGAAATTGATGCAGAAATTAAAAATTCATCTCAGCGGGGTAGCAGGCGTGTGTCTCCCAATAATCAATTACAGGGGTAATTAATGAAATTGAGAAATTGTTGATCCATGTGAGCCTTTATATTTAAACCACTACCCACCATACAATACAACTTGAAAAATAAAACTAGAGTAAAATTAATTAGACACTATTTGTTTCACTATCTTCACTTTTCTTTCTATTTCTTAACTTGCAAATTTTGTGCATATTTATGAAAAAAGTATCTAATTTCTAGAGTTGAATTGTTTTGTTCTTTATTAATCTAAGCTCTTTTGTATGGACAATATTTCATCTATTTTTCTGCAATGAATTCAGTTTAACCAAGAATTACATATTTTATTTTGAATGTACTGGCAGGTAATTAAAACGTCAAGTATATATATTTTATAGTACAATTTACCTACTACTGTATAAACAAAAGTTGATTTTACTCATATGATTAATATCTTTCCAAATAGATAACTATTAATACAGTTTATCTTTGAAACCACTTATGAAAGTTTTGTATCACATATTGATGCTATTGTTACAAAACTAAGATACAATCTAATATTTAGGTTTAAGATAGATAAGAACATATCAACAGTGCACAAAAAACAACCTCTAGATATTGTAAAGAAAATGTGTGTGCACTAATAATAAACTACACAACAGACAACACTTAATTAAAGAACCTCGAAGAAGTATAAAATAGTAGCGATTGGGGCTGGGAGAAAACATTTTCTTTAACAAATATTTCTTGTTTTTGTGTAGTTCGGTACCGAAGGTACTGTACTGATTATGAACTTGTATATATGTTATCATATGTTGTTTGTTTATGTAGGTAACCAAGAAACTTGGTACTGATAGTGGTACATTTTAATTGTAGGGAGGCAAATTATTGTTTGATTATAATACATAGAAATTAAAACTGCAACTACGGTAATTAATTTGAAAACTGAAAAGTGATGGTACAGGCTTACTAGCAATTTTGTCAATATCAAAACAGATTTAATTTATATCCAGACTCACACTTGTTGTTTTACATTGCAATAGTAGTAGCTCTTAAATAGCCTTACAATGAGTCAAAGATGTTTGCTTGCCATCATATACAGTATTATATTATATATGTTAATCCAAGATTAGAAAGAAAATACTTTGCCCCATTAGCTCTTTTGGACTTGTCTTGTTGTTTTTTAATCTAATTCAGTGTATGATATGGCGCTACAATACACACAGTCATATTGGATTAGTGGTGAAGGTTACTATTCTACCATTCATTTATACATGTGGTGGCTGCACACCTTATTTATCTGCCTGTTGGTATTTAAAAATGTATTATTGTTAGCTTTAAGCATTATAGGGAAGTTTTATAGTTGCATCGTGTTTTCAATTGATTATAAATGAAATATATTAAACTGCAACGTGGTCTCCATTATCATTAAATATTTATCGCAAGATTTGAAATCAATGATTGTTTTATATACCTGATATTTTGTTTTTCACTAGAGACCAATGGAATGCAGACTATTTTAAAATATAGTATCTATTATGTTGAGTTGAGTAGAGGAGTAAATACACTTGCTGGATGTAGGTCGCATTTGCAAGTTTACAAAATAATTTAAAGTTTGAATGATATTATTGTATTGTACAACATATTATGTAATTGTTCCAGAAACTGGTTTATGTCAGGAATTTTACTACATATTCATATAGAGCCAGGTTAAGTTTTCTTTGTCCGCTTAGTATACAAACCAGACTCACATTCTGGATGATGTTACATGTGGAAGCTTATGTTTTTTAAGACTTCAAAGGTTTCACTGATTCAGAGATATTTTGAATTGCACCACCCAATATCCCCTTCTTTCACAAGTAGAGTTACCACCTTGTAAAACTGAGAGAAGTCTACATTTTAGTGTACAATTTTGGAATTAAGATACTGTTAGCATTTTAAGGTAATTCAATAGAAAGTTTCCTCAGAATATTTTGTGTCTAATTTGAACTACTCATTAGATACTCTACAACAAAATATCAAGCATTTTTTTTTCTGCATGTTTAAAAATTAATGCCTTAAACATGCCATGTACACAGTACCTATATATTTTTTATATTATGGAAATGTGTTGTAACCATTTGCAAAATCAAACAGATTTTAGTAATTTTATGCCGGTACATCATTTCACAATGTAAAGATACCGATAACAAAATTGAAAATGACCAGATACATCCAGCACACTTAACTCAGTTTAACTTTAAACTAATTTGACAGGCACTATGATTATTGATTAATATATTAATAATGACTAGAACGTTTTACATCATATTTATGTCTCGAGTACCAGTAGAACTTTTTTCATATAAGTGTACTAGAATTTTGCAAATTGATAAAGGGGTACCAAACTTTGTTATTTGAACTTGAAACAATCACCTCTAGTGCTCTGTGGATCATATTTGTTGTTGAGCGAGCGTAGCGTCTCCACTTGACTCGTATGGCTCGAATGTCTGTTTTTTTTTTCTGTTACTGCTTCGATACAGGTCGCACCGTTTCTCTGATCGACCTGAAATTTTTCACACATGTACATACCACCTAGGCGGGTTGCTGTATAGTTTTTGAACAAAATCCGATTGTTGGTTATAAAAAATAAGAAATAAAATAAAAAAATAAAAATGTTCCGATCATTGTGAAATTTTGCAGGGTCAATGAGTACAACATTCTCTTCTATTTTACAAATTTTCAGCTAAATCGGTCAAGACCTTAAAGACTTATTGGTATGTAACATTATGGGAATGTCGTACTCGGGTCGTTGTTGCACGTACCGGTGCTCGCTCAACAACGCGATGGGACTTTAGCGTTTTCCTAGTTATAAAAAGGTTTTGCAACAGGTATACAACATATACTAGACTTGATTGATTGTTAAATATGTGGTGTTGTGAAGCCAGTGATAAGTTACTGTACACTAAGAGGTTAAATGTAGTAGAGTGGGCCCGAGTTATTTTCTTATTGGCAGTTCCCCATACCCTTGCAATGTATGTTTCAAACCGTAGGTTTTTACAACCAAGTCACTTTTTTTAACCCACTAATATCACTGCTAGTGTAGATTACCTCCTCTGGCTACCCCCTCCCCCCTTAATATTCTGCAAGGCATTTATCACTGAAATTGGTGTTATTACATAAGACTCTTTACACTTCTTTGTTTATTTGTTGGCAAAAACTACCTCAAATATTAAAATCACACTATGAGCACATTTTGCATTTTGTTGCTGGGAAGTGGAAATTATATTGTGAAATACATCTTTGGAAAAGTGTAATAAACAGAAATAAGTACATTTTGTAAGTACAAAAGAAAGACCAAGGGGTCTATTTACTGTACTAAGTTGTCACTGATCCTTCATATTTAGAGTGACAAGTTGTTACGAGCATCGTGAGAACTGCCATCTAACATTTGCATTACATCTGCTGTACGTAGTTGTGAATTACATGAAAAAAAACATTGGCAGAAAGCTTTAAAAGTGTCCATGAGATGGCCGGATCATGTCGCGCTTTGCACAACTTTTTATTTTTATATTTTATCCAAACAGTATTATTCATGTTTTTTATAACAGCTTCAATTTTTATAATCTTTTGGTGCAAATTACTCTTAGCAAAGGCTTTTATCCCTTCGTATTTACTCTCCTCACTAACGTCGATCGACTATTGTTTCACGAGTTAGTAAATAGAACCCCAGGACACAAGAGTAAATTTATAAAGACTAACTATTTACAATCTAGATAGTGATGGGTTTTACATTATTTAATTCAATATTAAGGCTAAGGAAGATCAGTTTTGACAATGTTTGCATGGACTTTTGGTGTACCGTATTTGCACGTTTTCAATGTTTATACTAAAACATGTTAAAATGACATTGCTTTAATCTCTCCCTTTAATATATCCACATTTCACTTGTAAATAAATGTATTTGTAATTTACTGTAAATTTCGACGGCTAACAAAGTTTGTCAATAGTCTGTGATAATGTTAGCTATTTTTTTTAAAATAAATAAATATATTTATTAAAACATTACATTATGTATTTATTTTGTATAATGCTCATTAAATCAATTATTAAATGCATCCAGGTCCTATGTTTAATTGAGCGAGCGTAGCGAGCGTCTCCACTTGACTCTTATGGCTCGAATGTCTGTTTTTTTTTGTTTTTTTGTTTTTTTTCTGTTACTGCTTCGATACAGGTCGCACCGTTTCTCTGATCGACCTGAAATTTTTTACACATGTACATACCACCTAGGCGGGTTGCTGTATAGTTTTTGAACAAAATCCGATCGTTGGTTATAAAAAATAAAAAATAAAATAAAAAAATAAAAATGTTCCGATCGTTTATGAAATTTTGCAGGGTCAATAAGTACAACATTCTCTCCATTTTCCAATTTTCAGCTAAATCGGTCAAGACTTAAAAGACTTATTGGTAATCATAATTTGAAAAATGATGTTAAAAAATGAAGGAGGCAGTGAAGATACAAAGATACACTTTAGAAGGCATGACGTGAATTAGTACAATGCAAAGATGTTGGAATAGTATATAGTGTACAATGTCAATATCCAGTTAGGCCTACACTGTGTGGTGGGCCTTATGGGAATGTCGTACTCGGGTCATGTTGCACGTACCGGTGCTCGCTCAACAACGCGTCCAACTGAGCGTTTTCCTAGTATATTTATCTTTGTGTGATCTGTTTAACTCGAATAATATGTAGTACCTACTACCTATAGTAAAGTATTTTAGTGAAACAGCTTTGTGGTGTGTGGTATCGGATCATTTTGTATTGAACCGTAGATTAACAATTTTGACAGTGCCGATCGTGATTTTTGGCGGAGACCTGCCATTTTAAAAACGAGGCCATATATTAAAACTGTTACTCATGTCATATCTGGAAGTATTGGATCAATTTCAATTTTAAAGGTACTATTAGAAAGGTAATTAAAAGAGCTGCAAAGTACAAATCTTAATATCGGTCTGTAAACGAGTAAAAACGGACGGTAAATGCAGTCGCTCTCTATACTATTGTGCTAATACAAGGGTATTCAAAGAGTTTTAAAGCGCCCTTTGAAATTTTTTGGTTTTAAATTGAAATGGATGATACATTAAAATTAGTTTCCATGTATATGTTGGAGTTAGAATAGAAGTGTTAAATAAAACTAATAATAAGTAAATACTTATTTTTAAGTCACTGTTTTTAAACATTCCCAAGCTTATAGAGGGATATGAATCCTGCGCCATTCTCTAAAAGCTGCTTTAAAATTAAATTTAACACCGCCGTATGTTTAAGGGAATAGGACACATTTGGCACTTGGCAAAAAGCTGTTCGCATCGGCCAATAAGCATCCGACTTATAAAGAATGTTGCAAACTTGTTAATAAAGCAGGACAATGGACAGCCATAGATTTTGAAATTGTCATCAGCAGAAATAATCATGAATATTATATAGGAAGCAGTGGCGTAACTAGATGATGAAGGGCCCCGGTGCAAATACAAAAAATATGCCCCCCCCCCCCCATCAGATTTTTAAATTTATGACATTCACTGCGGTGACCTACCTCGTTGAACCGGTCCTAAAATACATGTAAAATATTCAAACCTGAGAAAAATTGAAAGTACTGACTTACCAATGGAATCAGGAACAGCGTTACTTCAGATTTTTTCGTCTCGCCTTTTGCTCTGCAAACATATCGATGGTTTTGCTGAAATCTATTTTCCGAGCTCTCTCTTGTTCAATAGATAAGATTGATAATCCGGTTAGTCTTTCTTGACCCATAGTGCTTCGAAGGTACGACTTGATCATTTTTAGTTTAGAAAAAGCCCTCTCAGCACTTGCCGCCGTCACTGGCAACGTAAGAAACATGATCATCGACTGTCACATTAATGTTTACTGTATCGCAAACCTTTATACTTTGTGAATCGTTTTCGGAGGTAATTACATTTGTTGAGCTATCACTCGTAGTAGCATCTGCATAACACTTGGAAACAAAAAAAATTTAATTTTAGTAAGCTTAGACACTTTAATGTCTTCTTCCCGTTTTACTTTACGTTTTTGAGCGCCACTTGGTCGTTTTAGTATATTAGACATTGTCACACGCTAAACGGCACCTAACAAACACTATTGTTTCTAACACGTTCGCGCAACAAGCACTGAAAATCTCGGCGATTGTTTCGTTACCAACTGAGGTAAAATTTTAAAACGCACGGGGAGTCAGTGTTGCAGAAAATGTAGACTTAGGCCTACTCACTTCACTACTCGCTCGATATCTTATTGGCTGAAACAAGATGTCTCCAAGTTTTAGCCAATCAGATTTTAGCAATAAATTGACAAAAATTCTACTGGAAGGGGTTCGAAGCCATAATGTTTTCCTATTTCCCAGAAAAGGTTATTTCTGCACGTCACAATAGTAAGGGCACACCTAAACATTTCCCCTTTGAAATTATTTCGATAATGGGACATGTTTCAGCATTCACTTTTTGAACGGCTTTCTTGGGATGAAGTAAAGGCAAGAAGTAAGTGAATAATACACGGTAGAATTTGAAATTTGTATACACCGGCTACGGGCGCCGAGCTGCATCCTGTGGGGGCCCCCCCCAGGCCGTGGCCCCGGTGCAACTGCACCACTTGCACCACCTATATTTACGCCACTGATAGGAAGCAATTTTGGAGTTTTGACTAAATTAAAATTCGGGAAATGTGGGGGGATGTCCCTATACTCTCTTAACACCCGGGGACGTAGGCAAAAATTTTGAAAATCAGGTTTTTAGATTTGTTTGGTGCATACTAGAAAAAATAAGTAAGCTGAATGCAATACCAAATTAAGGTTTTTTTATACAGTAAAAACTAGAAAACTACAAAAAAAAGAATTATAATAGTGACGCGATAGACCATGTTACAACCATTGAACAACAATGGGAAATAGTTGGTCATTACTCTTCTGAAGTGCGGGGCTCACTGTAAAAAAGGGGGGTCCCCCCCCCTCTTCCTATGTGCCTGTCAGTCATTCTGTCAAGCTAAGTGGGGATGCTGAGCTGGCCCAACTCAAAAGCGCGCACTCAGGTGTTGATGATTTCTGCTGAACGCTTGAAATATCATTATCAATTTTGCATGGTTTGTTAATAAGTACTTTTATTTTTGATACGCAACTGGTTTAAAAAAAATAAGCCTTAAATATCCATTGCGAGACATAAGTACAAAACGTGAAAAAATGGGGAATCCAAAACACGGATTTCAATTCGGAAATTCCCACCAAACTGTTTATATACGATAAAACATATTAACCGGCGCGTTTCATTGATTTTAACGTTGATATCCAGTATGAAATTTGAGGGAAAAAAATCTGTACACTTGAAATAAATTCCCAAAGTTGACCAAAATGGGTATATTTTTGGGGATTTCATCAAACATATTCCATTAATTAATTTAGGAATATGCGTAGGTACTGGATAGCAAAAGTTTTAATTCTTTATTACGTTAGGGGTGGAATTTGATAACGGTGTAATAAACTGTTTACCCCAAAAAAAAAACTAAAATCATCTCTACGCCCAGCCTCAGCAACTCACTACTACTTAAAAGTTTAATGTTCATTACTTCAACAGTTGTAATTAATCTTGAGAACGGCAGTCAAGGAATCGATGGAATGAAGTGCATACATAACAATCAGAAAGTGCCTTGATGATTCTGGTCTTCTTTGAAAGACAAGCTTTTTTATTAGCATCCTGCGTTACACTGACAGGTTTCTCAAGATCCATACGATTGACACTTAGAGGGTAGCCAGTCACGTGGGTCCTCAGGTCGTTGGAGGTGAGGCCTACTATTCAGCCCGACACTGAGTGCATTTAAGCTGATATACAACATTGTAAGTTGATGCAGTTGTGATGGATGGGGTAGATGGGTTTGCTCCCCCGGGGCAGTTGCAAGGGTAAGATCATGTTGGAGGAAATATCTATATGTGTTTGAAAGGAATGCCAAAAGGCTGGATCATGTGAATTACATAAAGAGATAGGGTTGACAACAGCTTACCTTTTTTTGAGAAGAATTTGAGAAGGGTCTCGGTTAATCTGATTTTTCGATATTCGGAAGCCAACTAAAGAAAGTCTGTGGTACCTTAGACACCAAGTCTTGGCGGCAGTTTCAAGTTGAACAACATTCATGTTACAGTGGACAAATCAGATTAGATCACCTATCTAGTTCTTGCAGAGACGTTGAAAAGTGTGCAAGGGTTCAGCCCTATACAAGGCTTTGGGACAAGAGTTTCCACATTCAAGTGCAAGTCAACTAATGGTCTACTAGTAGTTGCACAAGTAGGCATACCCATATGATGGATCACGGACATTACTGTTATAGCTTCAATGAGAGAATGCATTGTAAGTTGTGACCATTACTCGGGAAAGCCTTATTTGTGTAGCAAAGTCAAGTTACCACAGCTGTAAACAAGTGAATAACTCTAGAAAAGGAAGTAAGCTATTTACAAATCTTTGGAGATTTTAAAATAATGTTGATGTCTTAAAACAATTTGTACTACTTCATCTTGTTTTCCAGTTTATAGAGTTCCTTAATTATTTCTTCCTCTTTACTTCTGTACTCCGTTCCAGAGTTTGGAACGTTTCTCCGAGCTGGTAACCACTGACTAAAACTCTGTTTCAGTCTCATGATGAGGGGAGGAATAAACCGTGGCATACCACTGGATGAGACTCGCTCGAACTTTTCGAACACTGTTTGTGAACATGATTTAGTGTTTTCATTTTTAGTCGAAGAACATTAATAAATTGCAGTAAATAGTTTTTTTCACCAACGTTGATGCTATGGATCAATGCAGTTTTCTTTTTCTTCTAACACGCTATCCTAAAAATAAAAAAAGTAGGTCTACCAATTTCAAATACAGCACATAGGCGTAACAAAAATACAGCATGAAATACAATTTGATTGTTTAAACTACCTTCCTTTACCTTCTTTCTGTCAATATTATTTCTCTTACTACCTTTTTTTATTTATTTTCCCAAACTAACTATACTGTAACCACAGATAACAGAGTGTAGTGTACTCTGTTATCTGTGCTGTAACAGAGTGTAGTGTACTCCCGTTATCTGTGAGTGTAACTATTATATAGGCTTTCAAATATTACCTGTTCATCTAAAATACTCATTTCCCAAACTGTGGTACGTGTACCACCAGGGGGATGCGGGGAGTTTCCGGGGGGTACGTGAAAAAGTTCAGCGTAACCAAAAGTTACTTGTTTTTGTCTAACTAGGGAAACGCCAAAGTCGTTGTTAGACGAGTGAGAGAGCCATGTGTTGAGTATCCGGTAACATTCCTTTTCTTCCCCCTACCTTAGGCCTCCCTAGCAGGCTACAGTGGAGCATTACGGCCTAAAATATGGCCTAAACTTAAATACCCTATTATTTATACGAATATAATTTTTCAAACTTAAAAGCAAAAGTTTCCCCGGGGACTCAACACTGACTCGCTCACTGTTCTAACAACGACCCTGCCGTTTCCCTATCTAGTTGCTTCAAAGCTTAGAAAGCGAAACAAATTGTAATTCGCAAACTTTTCTAGCGGTATATTACGTCATATCCACTCGCATATAGCATACGGACTAATGTTCTGGGGGGCCTCATCGCAAGCAATCCGTGTCTTTCGCATTCAAAAACGAGCCATCAGAATCATGGTTGGAGCCAAAAGGAGAAAATCCTGTAAAAATTATTAGAAATCTAAAAATACTGACTCTTCCATGTATCCTTATTCAAATCTGTGTAATCTTTGTTCACAATAATCCCGAATGGTTTCCCCGCAATTCACAATTCATCACCAGGCACACGCTCGCAAATCAACATTCATATCGACTCTTTCAGCAATCCAAGTTACCAAAGGACCATTGGGTCTATGCTCAGCCCTCTACTATAACAAATTACCAGCAGACATCAAACTCATAAATACAAGCAGGCACATAATTTTTAAGGCTAGAGTAAAATCATTTCTGCTTGACAAGTGTTTTTTTTTCTATTGATGAATTTGTAATCAGAATGACCGACAAAACTAAACTAATAAACATCTTTATTATGTCAGCACCCTGCACTATGCCTTGGGGTATGTTAAATTGCTTGTCAGTATAATGTTTTGGGCAACTTAAACTTACCCTTTTATGTTATTAACTTTTGTTCTAGACTGAATTATAATTATTATAAGTATTTTAAGTATGCTCTACCTAGAATAGATACC
Source organism: Sweltsa coloradensis (assembly GCA_024449915.1). Lineage (NCBI taxonomy): Eukaryota > Metazoa > Arthropoda > Insecta > Plecoptera > Chloroperlidae > Sweltsa > Sweltsa coloradensis. The sequence goes on along the minus strand of JAMZAV010011251.1, from coordinate 5,901 downwards.
TAAGTATACAAAGTATATCTGTGTATAAGATATCTACTATTTCACACTCTCTTCGGAGCAGTGCATATCTGTACCATGTAGGCTACACGATCAAAATGAAATAAAGAATTATTATTATTATTATTAGTTGGCTAAAGCGCCCTTATAGCCGAAATGTGGGAGACATGGGGTTTAATCCCCTGGTCGGGAAAGATTTTGTAATTTCTGGGCTGTATTTAAAAAATTATTAAACATGTTTTGAAATGCATAATATTTTATAACGCAGTGTAGTCCATCATCTGTGGCAATAGGGCCTACTATGGTAAAAATAGCCAGTACGAAATACGTGAAAATATTGCAAGGTTTACTCAATCTACGAACGGAATTTGGGGGGACCCTTTACGTGCAACATTTGATAGACTTTGCATGGGCACGGCATTTCACGGCCAAGCGAATAACAAATAAAAAATACTTTTCAAAATCTAAACCATTGTCGTTTAAAATAATTTCTAAACAAATTTGGAAGCCCATTTTTCAATTTTTTTTTCTTGTGGGTTTAAATTTAAATCGCAATGGATCTGCTAATTTTGCTAGGCAGTTCTCAGTAAACTCGTACCGGATGTCTGTTTAAAATTTCAGTGCAATCTGTTCAGCGATTCGGCTGATTTTCAACGTACACACACGCACGCAGATTAACAGAATGAGTTGTTTGGCTTGGTATAAGATGAGGCCTAAAGGGCTAGGATACTTAAACTGGGAACATGAATAAACATGTTTCAGTGGGGGAAAGGTACAGAAGGACGAACAGCTTACCTTGAAAAACGTTAGGTAGGTCGCACAAAACACAAATAGATGAGTAGACAAAGTTGCTGAACGTTTCGACCAACTAGTGGTCTTTATCACTCAGGTGAGTAGAGATACAAAAAGTAGTTCTAAAGTTTAGCATGGTATGTACAATGAAGGCGCTGTCGGTGGGTGGTGGAAAGTGGAACTAGGTCTAGGGGAGCAGAGCTGGGCGCGCCTGCTACCTGTTGTTCAGGTTAGGAGGCTCGCGAGATCTGGTGATGTGTTGGTGAGATAGCTCCCAGTTTCTTAGCTCCAACTGCCTGCAGTCATCGGGAAGCGCCTTGATGATTCTCGTTGTGAAACAGTCTTTGAAAGGGAGGCTGTGTTCAACACATGCTGGGCCACGGGTTTTGTCTGGATCCATCTGTTGACACTTTGACGGTGGCCTGTCATAGGGTTCTCAGTTCATTAGTGGAAAGGGCCCTACATACTCTGCGGACACTGCGTGCACTTGAGTGGTAGACTACGTTGGAGGTGAACAGCTGTTGTGGTGATGGATGGGGTAGGTGACCCTGTGGCTTCAGCAGTGAATGTCTTGGTAGGTGGATCCCATAGGGCAGGTTTTGCACCTAGGGCGGTTGCAGGGGTAAGATCCTATGAGGAGCTCTCTGCGGACGAGTTGGAGGCCTAGTGGGGTCCCGTTTGAAAAGCGAATCTCCTATGTTAGGTGGTCGTCTGAAAAAGACACGTGGTATCTTGTTGGCCAGATGATGAGTCTTAGGGGCAGCTTCAAGGAGGGGGCAGTCCACTCTTGATTATGCCGTTAAGTCTCTGTAGCCCCGGGTGCCAGCGCGTCATAGGGGGATGGCGCTATTATTCGTGTTGGCCCACCTGGGTCTTCTGGGTTAGCGGCCTGGAGATCCGCTGTCGAACCACGTCACGTTTCGTACCCCCGAGCTACAAACGCGTTGGTGATTCTGTCACAATAGTATGAGAGTCCTTCCGGGTCAGAGCATATGCGTCTGCCACGCACTGCTAACGAAAAAGTAGGGTATGTTTAGTGTAGGTTGGGTGACAGCTGCTGTTGTGCAAGTATTTTGGCTGTTGGTCGGTTTGAAGTGGACCTTGGTGCTAATGTTGCCTTCATAGAGGAAGATGTCCACGTCCAAGAAGGTGACGTGAAACGCAGATACGGTCCACGTGAAGTTCAGGACTGAGAACGTTGAGTTTGTTAAGGAACAGCTCTAGGCTGTCAGCCCCGGGTGGGCCCCAAATTAGAAAGAAATCGTCAATGAATCTAAAAAAGCAGTGAGGTTAAAAAGCTGCTGGGTTTTAAGAAAGTCCGTCTCAAGCTTACCCACAAAGAGATTAGCATACGATGGGGCCATGCGAGTCCCCATGGCTGTCCCTTTGATCTGAAGATAGTGTTTATCTTGGAATCGGAAGTTTTTTTAAAAAGTAGAACCATGTGGGCAAGTTGAGTGAGGAAAATGCGTGCTGGGCTTGGTGTTCGCTGGGCGCTTTCAAGAAACGATTCCAGCGCTGCAGGCCCTGGAGGGTATGTTGGTGTACAGGGACGTGACATCCAAAAGTGACTAGCAAAGGGACCGTCCGGCAGTGGGGTGTCGAGTCCTCTGAGTTTCTCAAGGAAGTGGAAGCTATCTTTGATGTGGGTGTCCAGGTTGGTGACGAATGGTTGAGGTGGCTGTCGATGTATGCCGAGATACGTTCGGCTACAGAGACTTAACGGCATAATCAAGAGTGGACTGCCCATCCTTGAAGCTGCCCCTAAGCTCATCATCTGGCCAACAAGATACCACGTGTTTCTTCAGACGACCACCTAACATAGGGGATTCGCTTATCAACGGGACCCCATAGGCCTCCAACTCGTCCGCAGAGAGCTCCTCCAATAGGATCTTACCCCCGCAAAACCGCCCTAGGTGCAAAACCTGCCCTATGCATCCACCTACCAAGACATTCACTGCTGAAGCCACAGGGGTCACCTACCCTATCCGTCACCACAACAGCTGTCTCACCTGCAACGTAGTCTACCAGCTCAAATGCACGCAGTGTCCGCAGAGTATGTAGGCCTTACCCCTAATGAAAATGAGAACCCGTATGACAGGCACCGTCAAGTGTCAAACAGATGGATCCAGACAAACCTGTGGGCCAGCATGCTGTTGAACACAGCCTCCCTTTCAAAGACTGTTTCACAACGAGAATCATCAAGGCGCTTCCCGATGACTGCAGGCAGTTGGAGCTAAGAAACTGGGAGCTATCTCACCAACACATCACCAGATCTCGCGAGCCTCCTAACCTGAACAACAGTAGCAGGCGCGCCCCGCTCTGCCTCCCCTAACCTAAATTCCACCTGCCACCACCCACCGACAGCGCCCTTCATTGTTTCAACCATGCTAGCTTTAGAACTACTTTTAGTATCTTACTCACGCTGAGTGATAAAGACCACTAGTTGGTTGAAACGTATTAGCAAAATTTGTCTACTCATCTATTTGTGTCTGTGCGACCTACCTCACGTTTTCAAGGGAAGCTGTCGTCCTTCTGTACCTTTTCCCCCCCTGAAACATGTTTATTCATGTTCCCAGTTTAAGGATTAACAGAATGAGATCCGTTTGAGTGAATGGAGATCACTCCCTTCGCTGTGCTCACTCGTTTAATCAAAATTGTGCTAATCTGTTTAAAAGCTACTAACTTTGAAGAACATTTTAATTCCTGGCTGTCCATATTTATAGCATATATTTTAAAATTGTATAAATTTAATTGTAACGCAAATCAGAATGTTGCACTGGGTGAAGGCAAAGGCATAACATTATGTAGCCTACAAAGACAAGCAAGCCTCAACAGTTTTTTTCTAACGCTGGCTACATAACTTTTAAGGTTGTGTGAAAAAATGCGTTCGGTAACATTTAGTGAGAGTGCACTTCAAGCATCTTATCTCGTGAGTTACAAAATCACTCAAGCGGGAAAACGGCGAGAAATTTTGACTGTTCTTAGTTTTTAGAAGGTGTGGGTACGTGGTTGAAGCCAAACTACTCTGGGGCCCCTGGGGATACAGTGGATGACAAGTTGGGAACCACCGATCTAAAATAATAACGGAAGTCACTAATAACAGATAGGGAGGCATATCGATACCTTTTCATTATTGATTATCAAAATGGTAATGTCACTATCGAATCGATAATATCGATATCACTAACAAAGCCTGTTCCGACCTATAAGTGAAACCTCAAGTGTGACAGGTGTAAGTCAAAACAATACAATTGTATTCCGTTTTCTGCCTCGCTGTCTTCGATGTCATGTGTTTGGCTTCCGTTATCGACTAATAGCTCATTTCCAAACATAAATCTCGAGTGTGACACTGGCACCATCAGCCCAGCTAGTGCATGGCACAACATAAGATAATCTCCGTCTTTAGAGTATTGGTTCGTGCCACTATTGACCAATTATTTGATATTTTGATTATCGATAATGAAATTTGGTTATCGATTATCGAAATGATATCCATTATTGATTATCGATCGATAATTTCGATTATCGTGTGCATCCCTGATAACGGACTAATGCAATGTAAGGTGGGAATGTGCACATTATTATCAAGTGCATTCTTAAGCAATAAAGACTTGACTAACCATCCACTCCCAGAAGAAATGTGCCTTGGTGCGCCACTGCTTGTATGCGTCTATTATTTGAGCATCTGCCTCAACTAGTCGTAGATGAAGAGTCAAGTGCTGAGGCTGTCGGACTGGGGTTGGCTTCCGACACCGACAGGTGGGGCAGTCCACAAGTACCCACCTACCGGCATGAACCTGAAACAAGATGATTCCTAGAATGTACACAGGAAGATTCTCCCTTTAAAACTAAACCAGCATTTAGTATGGCCTCCTAGGCCTATATGTCCCAAAAACTCAGAAGTACAAAAATTGTTAAATTAGCTCAGACTTCATTGGTAGGTAAAATCATTTTGGTACCAGTATGGGTGTAATTTCTTTACCCAACTTTGTCACCCCCTCCAGCTAGGGTTGCAGATATTATTTTTGTGTGTTATTGGACACAATGAGAATAAAAATATGCAGTGACACATGGGGGGGGGGGGGGGGGGCACAGCTTTTTTTGGTCTGAGCTGGGAGGGCTTAAAACATTTGAGAGTAATAACTATGACTTTCATTTAGTAACATCAGATTTTTTAAATATAGGCTAAAACCTTTTTAAAAGTGAAATGAGATGATTAAATAAATTATAGATCGCTTTATATTGTTGGATATTTCTTATCCCACACTTGTTGTTGCTTGTGCATTCAATGTCCAACTCTTTTCTAGATCGTATATGCCTGTAGGTTATTAAACAAATTATTTTATGAGAGATTTATTTATTTATTTATTTATTGTTTTAACACATTGATGTGTTATTTGTCTCCGCTCATGTAGTACATTGCCAACATGCTAGGCAGCGTGCCCGACAACTCGAGCAAAGCTACAGTACCCAGCAGCAATCGGAGTAATCGTATGCCCCTAGTGGAGAACCCGGGTGTCAATTTAAATTAGAACGCGCGGAAAATTTTAACATAGATACATTGATACAAGCATTTCGTTGTAGGTTTCGCGATTAATTTTTTATACATACAAATAATTGTTTTTGAGTGTAAAATATAAATGAATATGTCATATATTGTTTGTTTTATATATTTTAACATAAAAATTTATGTATTTATATTTGAAACTTCTAAAAGTTTAAATTCTCTAAACTGTCATGGTAATAAAGTTTTTTTGCAGCTGCATGGTATTGTTCTAGGAAGGCCATGCTTATAAGGAAGTGTATTAAAGGGAAATATACTAGGAAGCTTCGCAAACGCTTTTTCAGGCGCGTTGTTTGGATGAGCGTAATTTTTTTAAAGAAAAAAAAACGTAAAATTGCGATTTTCACGAGAAATTATTTTTGATTGCGCTCAAATTTCACACCAATATATTAATTATAAAATAAAGGTTCTGTATAAAAATCGTTACAATCGGATTAAAGCATGTAGGTTGTTATAAGTCAAAGAATGTAAAATAAAAAAATAAAAAACGTAAATTGCGATTTTCATAAAAAAATTTTTTTGAATCGAAATTTTGTTTTTTTTTT
>JAMZAV010011250.1:0-19835 GCA_024449915.1 Sweltsa coloradensis | reverse complement strand
AGGCGCGCCGTAATAAAAAAGTGTCGTCCTTCCGTCGTCCTTTTTTGTTTGTTTTAGTGACAACAAAAAACATCAAGACCTTTAACGTTGCTATTTTAAACGAAAGTCCTTTTTCATTGCGTCGTCCTTTTTTGCTGTTTTTTAACAAAAAAAAACCCTTCCAAGACCTTTAACGTTTCTATTTTAAAAAAAAGTCCTTTTAGGCTGCCTACCTACACGTCGAGGTGTAGAGATAAGGCTTTCCTTAAAATAGGCCTAGGCGTAGCACTTTTTAAACGCTTTTATCATCTAGAATCGTGTTTGCAAACGGGAATGTAGTGAAAATCATTTGCAGAAAAAACATGGACCCAAATAGAATGGTAAAAAAAAACGACCAAACGAAATTTGAACCGCCGACCTTTCGCTTAGAAATTGGGACGCGCTACACCTCTGCCCACAATGCACTGTGATTTTTTGAAGCTATTGGCTAGTTAGGTGGTATCGTACGGCTGACCGTACAAATATTTTTTCACTATCGAAACGGTTTGTCCGTACGAATATCCACTGCGATGTTTATTTTAGTCAACGTAGCTAGGCCTAGGATTGGGAAACACCAAAGTGAGAGTGTGTGACTCAACTGGGCTAGGTCTAGCCTATGCCTTGGGTTGGGAGTTTAGATTGGAACATCGGTAAAAAAAAAAAAAATTCATTTCGGGGACATTTCCGGAAAGTTGAAATTTTCCACAGTGATCCCACTTTTTAAGAAGGGCAAAGTGCAGGAGAGGGCCAGCTATAGACCCGTGTCGCTGATCCCAAACTTTTCCAAAGTGTTAGAAAAATTGTTTTTTAAAACAACTCGATGCCTTCCTGAGAGATGAGAATATTCTGTCTGAATGCCAACACGGATTTAGAGCTGGATATTCCACCAATCGGCAACCTTTCAACTTACACATGCAATCCAAGGGCTCTTGAAGAGAAGGAAGTAACAGGGTCCTTTTATGTGTGATCTATCGAAGGCTTCGATCAATCAACCACGAACTTCTACTTGGGCAAATTAGATCATTTGGGGATTAGAGATGTCACACTGGCCTGGGTAACATCGTACTTGTGAAATAGGAAACAGAGGGGGGGCCTTGGGCAAGGGGCAAACAATAACGCACTCTAAATGGAGACTTATTAAACTGGTGTTCCACAAGGGTCGGTGGTAGGCCGGTGTTTTTTATTCTTTACATCAATGACCTTCCTACCATTTGCCTCGGGATTGCTTGGTGGTTCTATATGCAGATGATGCTAGTATTATTTTTCGAGCTCTGTGTAACAGGGGTCTCAAAGACAAATTTCTTATCATATTGAGAGAGTTAATAGAATGGTTTGAACCCAAACAAGCTTAAGTTAATGTGCTAAAACGCAGTTGATGAAAATTCCCGGCAATTGGTGAGCCAGTACAGATGGTAATAGAACTTGGGAGGGAACTATTGGAAGTTGCAGATCATGCAATGTTTCTGGGTTTTAACAGTAATTACAGACTAAAATGGGCTCAGCACATTGAGAACTTGTGTGGTAGACTAAGTTCAGCGTGTTTTGTTTTGAGGAACGTTGTAAAGCAGTGTAACCCGAGTACTGCAAAAATGGGGTATTTTTCATTCTTCAATCTTTGATTCAATATGGAAACCTGTTCTGGGGTAATGCTCCTCGGGATTAGCTGTTTTTCGTTTGCAAAAACGGGCTATTAGAATTATGGCCAACTTACCCAATAGAGGATCATGCAGGCAGGCTTTTAGAACCCTAGGGGGACTCACCGTAACATCAATCTATATAATGGAAAAGGCAGTTTTTGTAAATGAAAACCCATGTTGTTTTACGAGAAACAGTGATGTACACCCCCATAACCCCGAGACAGAAGGACAACCTTCACCAGGAACAAAGTAGGGTAAGGTTGTCTGATAATGATCCCACTCAGGCTGGGGGGAAAATAGTCAACCACCTCCCTGGGTACTTAAAGGAGAGCTTAGGAGACACAGATTTTAAATTTTAAGATGAAATCCTGGCTGCTGGAAATGGCGTTTTATTCGCTCTCAGTATATTTTAGTAATAATTTTAGCACAAACTAATGTAGGTAACTGATTTGCAGTTTGAGCTGCACCTGCATTCTGCAAATAAGAATTAGTGAGTTTATTCTGGTTTTAATTGTGTGACGATATTCAGTGATTTATCCTGTGTTATTTAATATTTTAGACTCTGTGGAAAGGGTTATTTTAATGAGCTATAGAATGGTCTCTAGATACTTTAGTATACCTGTATAGGTAATTTTGTAAATACTTTGTAATGTATTGGATTTTACTTTATACCAACATGGACAACATCAAATACTCGCCTACCTTGTAATTGTGTAAGCATATGAGTGCTAAAATTGATGACTAATAAAATGAAATGAAATGAAATGAAATGCCGTTGCCTATAGCGCCTCTACTATCTCTACTATATATCTCCTCTACTTCTTCGGTTGGTAGGGCCTATAGGGCCTAGCCTCTGAGGTAGGGCCTAGGCCTAGGCGGTACCCCAACTTTTTAACAAGGGGAAAAGTAGGTTAGGGGTGGGGGGGCGCGAAGCGCGTATGTTTTGATAATAATACCCCAGTCGGGGCAAACTTTTACGAAAATTGCTATGAATCAATAATAATAATAATAATAATGATAACAATTAGGAATAGGCCTATGCACATCGATACTTTTTCATTATCGATTATCAAAATGGTAGTCATCGAATCGATATTATCGATAATATCGATATCAACAATAAAGCCTGTTCCAACTTATAAGTGGAACCTCAAGTGTGGCAAGTGTAAGTCAAAACAATACAATTGCATTTCTTTCGCTGCCTCGCTGTCATGTGTTTATGGTTTTGTCATCGACTGATAGCTCATTTTCAAACATAAATCTCCAGTGTGACACCATCAGCCCAGCCAGTGCATGGCACAACGTGAGATAATGTAGGCCTATAATGTATAGTAATAATAATGTAATACCAAAACATATATTTGCTCATTTAGTACCTCAAGGAACACCAGCAGTAGGCCTACTTAGGGTTGGTATGTATTGAAACAATTAGAAATGTAATTCGACCCGGCACCCTTGCTGTACAACTGGCAGCTAATAGCCTATAATTGCTGGCCATCTTCTGTTACCGTATGTAGATTGATCGTGGAAAATTTTGTATTCCTGACGCGCTTAGTTTTTTTAGTAACACCCCGCTCAAAAACTCAAATTTGGCGACGCCGAGCGGCGTAGGCCTACCGTAATTGGTAAGTTTTAAACCGTTGGACGTAAAAGGCTAATTTTTAAAGAAAAATTAAAGAGTTTTTTATTGGCAATTTAATTTTTATGTATTTAAAAGCATTTCTTATCGTGAAACCATGTAAAAAATCCAAATTTGTTTTGAAACCTACCCTATGGTACGAGAAAAAGTATCTTTTAAATTAAAAAAAAAAAAAATGTGTTTTTGTATACCCTAGATGTTTTTTACATGCACAAAAATTTTTGGGATGGGATGGCATTGGGATCATGATATATCACAGGGTCATACACCAAATGTGTTATGTGTCAGTTTTTACCTTCCATTTGTAGTGAAATTCAAATTTGCCGCAATTACTAATTGTTTTGAAAAATAAAAAAAGGAAGGTAAAAACTGACACATAACACACATTTGCTGCATGACCCTGTGATATATCATGATCCCAATGCCATCCCATCCCAAAATTTTTTGTGCATGTTAAAAACATCTAGGCCTAAACAAAAACACGTTTTTTTTTTTTTTTTTTTATTATTTATTTAGGCCTATTTAACGTCTGTCCTATTTAGTTATAAAACTGATTTACAAAGGAGGACATCTAAATAAATCTAATAACATAGATGCAGACACAACAATGAACTACAGTTTAGTAATTGAAATACCTAGTAACAAATTACAACAAAAATGCAATTAAAAAAAAACACAACAATTTTAATAACAAATAAAAAGAATATTAAATCCAATTAATTAATTAATCAAATATAAAAAAGGCGTCTAGAGAAAAAAAAGAAAAAAGAAAGAAACTATTTCTCGTAGGGTACCTAGGTTTAAAAACAAATTTAGATTTTTTTCATGGTTTCACAAATAGGAATGCATTCAAATAGGCCTACATATAAATTAAATTGCCAATAAAAAGCTCTTTTATTTAAAAAAAAAAATAGCCTTTTACGTCCAACGGTTTAAAACTTACCAATTCAGGTACGGTATGCCACTCGGCGTCGCCAAATTTGAGTTTTTGAGCGGGCGTTACTCAAAAACTAAGCACGTCAGGAACACAAAATTTTCCACGGTCAATCTACATGTTAGTAAGAGTAGAGATTTGCCAAGTTTCATCAAAATCGGAGAAGTCAAGTTTTATTTCAGGTTCGGCTCGATTGATTTGACATGGAATGACCCAGCTAGACTCTGCTACTTTTTTCTTGGTTGTTCATTACCTACTTGATATATTTTATTAGTTAGACAAGTGGAAACTTATTTTGAACCCAATTTTGTAGAGCACTTTTGAAGTTTGTTTTTGGATGAGCATAGCGAGCGAAGCGAAGATTCCATTTCACTACACTGGAGAAAAAAATCCGGAATGTTTTTTTTTTTCTTGTATTTTTGTGTGTTTGTTAACACGATTCCGGCTAAACCGATACTCCATTGCAATAACAATACACAAAATTAACAATTAAAAAAGCACAACAGACAGACAAATAACATTTCACAAATTATTATAAATATGGCTGTGCATACCAATTATTAACAAAAAAGTTTATTATGAATAAAAATAAAAAAACCAAAAAACAGAACATTAAATTATGATAAGTTGGACAGTTATTGATGTATGAAATAAAGCATCTAGTGATGAAATTGATGGACAGAAACTTTTCCAAATGGCTGGATAATTAACACTAGGCACACTGATTGTATTGGCCACACATGAAATCAAACCAGCTTCCTTAATTTTCCGTGTTGTGGCATTAGACTCATGTGCAAGGATTGAAGCGTCTTCCCAATTAATATGATGATGATTTTCATAAACATGTTCTGCGAGTTTTGAAGTATCAATATTCAATCTTGTGTTGTTTCACATTGTTCTTGTGTTCTTTTATTCTTACCATCAAAGGTCTCTTGGTTTCACCAATGTATCTAGCATCACATTCGCAAGGTATAGAATAAATAACACCCTTAGATGACTGAACCTCATCCCTAGGTTTAGTCTTGGTGAGAATGCTGCGCAACGTATTAGACAAACTAAAAACAACTCTTATGCCATACGGAGCTAAAATGCGTTTGATCTTTTCTGAAAGATTCGGATAGTATCCAATGCAGACCGTTTTATAAATCCTAGTTTTAACCACCTCAATATCTTTACTCATGTCAGGTTTGATGATATCTTGTGGAAAATAGTCTTTTTTAACGTCATTTGAGTATCCGTTATTCTTCATAGCACCAAATATTTTTTCCAGTTCAATTTTTAGGCTTGTGGGAGTTGAACAGATCAGTTGTGCACGAGAAACCAAACATTTAACCATACCTTCTTTAACATGTGAAGGATGATTTGAATTGGCATTCAAATATTGATCGGTGTGTGTTAGTTTCCTATACACAGATGCAGACCTGGGTAGTGACGTAACGAAAGTAACGCGTTACTGTAACGAAATTACTTTTTTCAGTAACGAACCAGTAATTTAATTACATTTTTCTCAATGTAACGGAAGAGTAATTTCATTACTTTTATCTAGGGTTGCACAATGTCAATTGACCGGTCAATTGACCGGTCAAATGACTGGTCAAATACTTTTGGTCAATTGACCAGTCAATTGACTTAAAGATAACATGTGTATATTGCATTTAAAACTTAAAATTATTTGAATTTTTATATTTGAATTTGAATTGTTATGTAAACGATAACATTTCTTTCTTTCTTTTTCAATTAAAAATGTTTTAATTAGGTAATATTTTATTTTAATTATTATTTATTATGTAGTTATATTATGAATTATAATAGACAAATAGAATATAATAGCTTCTGGGTAAGCTGAAGCTGAATCGGAGAAAGGGACTGATGACAGCATCGACGATGATGATGACGATGATGATATGCCACTTTAATATGCATTTAACAAGCTTTTAAATAAAAAAAGCTTTTGTCACCACAACATTTAAAAAATAATATACTAATTATTTAATAAAATAAAATTTATGATTTTTTACATTTGACCGTCAATTGACCGTCAATTGACCGTCAATTGACCAGTCAATTGACCAAATTTGAATTTGACCGGTCAAATCCCATCCCTACTTTTATCATTGTAATTTGGCGTTAGTAACGCGTTACCTTTGCCGCTCGGCCCGCGCCTTTGTGTATCAAATATCAGTCACTGTGCCAGTGCGCCTGCTACCTTTCTACGTATCGCCTGCTTGAACAATGTGCATGTGCATGCAGCATTTCCGACATTTCGTAGGTCTGATGGAGAGATTTCGAGTCCCGAGTTTTTATTTCAGAACCTAGCCATGTTTACTTTTGGTACTTTCGCCTACGACGAGCGCCGTTAACAACGTAATTATCTGCTTTACATCAAACATTCAAGTACTGTGTCAAATAAATCGATAGTCTAATTGTTACACTTGTAGTGTAGTTACAACATTTTGCCGATAGATGTCACCCGCGTAATCAATAGTTTACTATACGTTTATCTATACGTTGATATCTACAATATCTCTGTGATAGGCCTCCGCTGGTTTTAAAGTGTGGGCGTGGATAACACCCTGTCTGAGACCCGCCATCGGCAGACAAAGCACTTGCGTCATACTCGTCCGCACGTCAGATACATTTTAAATTAAAAAGTAATTTTTGAAAGTAATTTCACTACTTTTTTTCATAAAAAGTAACGTAATTTCATTACTTTCTTGAAAAAGTAACTAAATAGTAATTTAGTTACATTTTGGCTGTAGTAATGAGTAATGTAATTTCATTACTTTTTAAAGTAACTTACCCAGGTCTGCACAGATGTAGAAAACGAATCTGAATCTTTCTTGATGAATACATCTAAAAACGGTAGACCGCCATCCTTCTCCTCTTCAAACGTGAACTTCATCTTAGGATGGTAGGAATTAAGATCTGATAATAACTTATCTAGGCCTACCTTGTCTTGATCTTCACAATGAATACAGATTGTCATCAACATACCTCAACCACAAATCTGGTTTTAAGCGATGACTGTCGAGAACGTCTGTTTCAAGAGAATCCAATGTATATATCCGCAAGTAAAGGTGACAAACAACTGCCCATAGCTAGACCATCTAGTTGATGATAGACGACTTTATCAAATTCAAAATAGCAAGACATGAGAATTAAATGCAAAAGCTCCATTATTGCATCCACAGATAGAGAAGTTCTAGACCGTAGTGAACAATCAGTTAATAATTTGTTTTTTACAAGTAAAAGAACCTCCTTGACAGGTAGGCCTACACTAGGAAACAAATTTACAACATCAAAACTCAACAATCTAGACTTGTCATTAAATGGAACTTCTCTCAACTGATCTACAAGCTCCTTTGAATTTAAGACAGCTGATTTTATGTTATGACTCAGAGGTTTTAAGATATTTAAAAGCAATTTAGATAATAGGCCTAGACTAAAAGGTAATCCCATTGAACTCACAATTGGCCTTAATGGTAAGCCCTCCTTATGTATTTTCGGCAACCCATAAGCATGTGGGGTTTTGGAAAAATGTTGTGTTAAATGAGATCTTACCTTAAAGTCAATGCTTTTTTCATATTTCTTGAGCATGTGATATAGGTACTTGTGTTTCATATGCAGATGTAGGATTTTTCTTCGTAACTTGATAGGCCTACTGTGATTCATTTTTTAGTAAAAGGGCTGAATTTGTCCACAAAATTAGTTTTATCCATGATGACGGTAGCTTTCCCTTTATCTGCTGGCATATAATAATTGTTTCATCCTTCTTTAGGTCTTGAAGAATATTCATTTCATTGAAAGTCAAATTAGGTTTAGGCTTTTTCCATATCTCATTACTTTATCTTTAGATTTGTCTTTCACAAAAAATAATCTAGGTTTGACTATAGACACAACATTTCTTCTTCAGGTTTCAGGACTCGAGACGATACATTCAAAACTGTCTTCAAAACTCTTTGGAATTATTATTCACGATATTAGTTTTAAGTGGGCTCAATCTACATTTCTCTTGTTTGTACTTGTCATTGATGCATTAATAATTTTTAGGAAATTTTCACCAATGCTTGGCAGTATTTTCTTGAAAGTTTTAACTGATATCTCATCACCTGTACCAGCCTGCTTAAGGTTTTTAACAATTCTCAAGTCTTGTGCTGTCATGAGTTCATATTCCGTAAGTGATGAACTATTGGAGTAATTTCTTTCACTTTTTTTGTATAAATCAAAATTTGTTACTTCTGGGATCGACTGTTCAAGTTCTTGAATCTAGGTGTCCGTTAGGGCGCCGCAGCTAAGCCGCGGTTTGCTACAATTTCAAGCACCTTAAATACAGCAAGCAGAGTTAGGGTGATTTTGAGGTGTCACCCAGCCGTCATGAAACGTGATGTGAACTTAAAAACTATCAAATCAAGGGGATTTAAGTAGGCCTACCTGACAAGTGACAACACATGCCAAATTTGGTTGGGGTACGAGCATTCCTTCTTGGTGAAAAAATGGCTTAAAACATGCTCAAAATCACTTTAAGGATGTTAGCTACTGCTAACTGCTAGCTACTGCTGCTAAAGGTCTGCACGGGCCTAATTCTAGAAGCCCGGGCCCGCCATAAGTGTAAGTAGGCCCGTTACAGCCCGTTCAGAGGTTTAACTCCAAGCAACAGCATGTGGATTTTTTTAGTTTTTACCATGGGATATGAATGAACGTCACGGTGGAGATGAAAAGTACTATTACGAGAAACAAAATGTTTTGAAATTTTACATCATAAAGCCTGAAAAAAGCCCGTCTCATTCAGTGAAAAGCAGGCCTGGGCCCAGCTTAAAATGCAAAACAAGGCCCGAGCCCGGCCCACAGGCCAATCCCGGGCCCGTGCAGACCTCTTAACAGCTGCTACTACTACTACGGTCTAATTCGTCAGTTTCAATCGGCCCGCGATTCTGACCAAACTGGTGGGGCTACGCTACAACGTTCATATTTTACATGGACATTAAAAGGCTTCCAAATAAAGGTTTCAATATAAGCTTTCAAGAATATAATCAACAGGCAACAAGAAGGCCTAACTATAGTTACTTGACAATGATCGACTACCGGTACATTGTTTACAAAAAGCAAGTTTTTGGACCACTAGATATTTTACATCCTATTGTAAATTGGTCCCATAGAAATTAAATCAACTGTGATAAAATTATTATATTTTAACAAATAATTTTGCAATGGAACTTGAAAAAGTAATGAGATCACACACATAAAAAATACAGCCAAACCATACACACTCAAAAGAAATGTGATCTAAAGTAGAGCCAAGCTCTTCTACCCTTCCACATTTGCGCATTCTTAATTCATAAATGTATACAGTGTCCCGTAACAGCATCCTTGAAAAGCTTGGAAAAATAGAATTTACAATTATTAATTTAAACGTATTAGTTCATCCAATTTCTTTTTTTTCTAATTAATTCAAACGTAAATCATGCAAATTCTATTTTGCCAATCTTTTCAAGGATGCTGTTACGGGACACTGTACGTTTATGAATTAAGAATGCGCAAATGTGGAAGGGTAGATGAGCTTGGCCCTTTTTTAGATCTCATTTCTTTGAGTGTGTAAGGTTTGGCTGTATTTCTACAAGTTTTTGTTATGTGTGTGATCTCATTACTTTTTCAAGTTCCATTGCAAAATTATTTGTTAAAATATAATAATTTTATCAAAGTTGATTTAATTTCTAAAGTATTACCAATTAACAATAGGATGTAAAATATTTCGTGGTCCAAAGACTTGCTTTTTGTAAACAATGTAGTCGATTATTGTCAAGTAACTATAGTTAGGCCTACGTACTTGCTGATTATATTCTTGTATAAGGCTTATATTGAAACCTTTATTTGGAAGCCTTCCAGCAAACTTTTCAACTTTTTCTTTCAAAGGAACTGTATCACTATTACCTTAATGCCCATGTAAAATATGAACGTTGTAGGCCCAACCCGTTTGGCCTGAATCGCTAAGCAATTGAAACTGACGATTATACAGTAGTAGCCAGTACGGTAGTAACTAACATCCTAAAGTGATTTTGAGCATGTTTCAAGTCATTTTTCACCAAGAAGGAAATGTTCTACACCAACCAAATTTGGCATGTGTTGTCAGGTAGCTACCTAAATCCCCTCGATGTTGATAGTTTTCAAGTTCACATCACGTTTCATGACGGCTGGGTGACACCTCGAAATCACCCCAACTCTGCTTGCTGTATAAGGTGCCCGAGTGTGTAGCGCACCGCGGCTTGGCTGCGGCGCCCTGACGGGCACCTAGATACAGAATTTTACGCTGAATACGCCTATGTAAAGTCTACCTTCAAAATCCGATGGGAAATTGCCTAAAATTATGGTTTATGCTAGTTGAAAGTAATTAAAAAATTTGATTATTTAAAAAAAAGCAACATGCAAAAAAACATTTTGGAGTGATAGTCACTCCCTTATGCGTGGCGTCAAAAGTACACAGAAAAAAAATGGTAAAACAGATTAATTACACTGTGGCTAAATCGACTTTTTAATGATTTTCCATTGTTCTAATCAAATGGGTAGGCCTACTGTAACAAAAAAAATAAAGATAAACGGAAAAATGTTTCAGGTAAATGTTGTCAAGGTCAATATTAACAGTTGTTTGAGTATGAACAAAAGTCTACTATAGTGATGAGAGTTACTAAGATTTGAATGTTTTGATTAAAACAATTAATTATCAGAAAAACAATAACAACAATTAGCCTACGTAAAATCAAAAGGTTTTGCTTAAATTACAACATATTTCGATCGATTTATCTGCTTTGTGTAAGGTGAAATGCAATATAAATGGAATCACTATTAAGTGATTTATGTTAATTAGGCCTATGTTTATTCAGATAAGTAGTACCGTAACATGTTCAGTATTCTACATATTTTGTATTCAAGCAGTTAATTTTGTACAATATATAGCTAATACGACCAATAATTCATACAATTTTTAAATAGCAACATAGCCTACCTACATTTTAAAATAACTAAGAAACGCTCAGTTGGGACGCGTTGATAAGCGAGCACGTGCTATAGCTAGACCCACATTGGACATTTTTTTAAATTTTCAAATTTGCAACGTTTGCTGTCCATGGGGCCATGTTTCCAATATTATTTATTATTGCCAAGGTATTTGGGTAAACCCGTGAGTAAACCTTTACTTTGTGGATAAAATCCACCGCCATCTAGAGGACCTTGACATCATTTCCTTGTGAAAACTATTTTAACTCTTTGGTAACAAATAATACACTGCTTCCTCGATAGTATTTTGATTACTTCTAGGTGGCAGTGCATAGTGGCCAGAAACCTCGTGCGACTTTTCGTTGCCATGGTAACGTTACTTTTGTTAAAATGTAGGGCCTAATTTCCATCTACACTACTTATCGGATCAAAATAAAATTAACATATTCGTGACCGGATTTTAACTAAATGATTTGGCCACCTCAAATTTTGTTGCCGTTTAGTTTGAAAAAAGAACTTTCGATTAACTTTAATGTAACTTTGTAACTTTTTGAACGATCTTGCCACAAAACTAATGGCATTCAATCCAGATCGAAGCTTGCGGATGGTCCAAATTTCAACTCGATTCGAACCTCCGTTCGAACGTTATGGCGAGACATACAAACAAAAAAAACAGTGACTATTTTTTTCCGGCAGAGTCAAATGGAAACGCTCGCTTCGCTTACTTAATAAGTTAGAGAAAATAAAATTTATACTGATTTATATAATTATTATACCATTCTTATAAAGAAACTAGGCTTATGAAAATAGTCATAACAACAAAATAATATAAATAAAACTATTGTGTGGTATCTGTACAGTGTACAGTTAATGTAATTGAACGAGCGTAGCAAGCGTCTCCACTGACTCTTATGGCTCGAATGTCTGTTTTTTTTTTTTTTTTTCTGTTACGCTTCGGTATAGGTTGCACCGTTTCTCTGATCGACCTGAAATTTTGCACACATGTACATACCACCTATGCGGGTTGCTGTATAGTTTTGTGGTAAAATGTTCAAAAAGTTAAAAAGTTACATTAAGTTAATCGAAAGTTTTTTTTTTCAAACTAAACGGCGACAAAATGGCAAATCTGAGGTGGCCAATCATTTAGAATGTCCGTCCGGTCACGAATATGTTAATTTTATTTTGATCCGAAAGATGTAGATGAAATTACATTATAACAAGAACCGTTACCATGGCAACGGAAAGTCGCGCAGCTTTTTTGGCTCATGATAGCGGTCGAACGGAGGCTCGGATCGAGTTGAAATTTTGACCATCCGCAAGCTTCGTTCCAGATTGAATGCCATAAGTTTTGTGGCAAAATCGTTCAAAAAGTTATAAAGTTACCGTACATTAAAGTTACCGTACATTAAAGTTAATCTAAAGTTTTTTTAAAAAACTGAACGGCGACAAAATTTGAGGTAGCCAAATCTTTTAGTATGTCCGTCCGGTCATGAATATGTTAATTTTATTTGATCCGATAAGTAGTGTAGATAGAAATTACATTTTAACAAAGTAACGTTACCATGGCAACGAAAAGTCGCACAAGAATTGTGGTCACTATGCACTGCCACCTAGAAGTAATCAAGAGTTAAAATAGTTTTCCCAAAGAAATGATGTCAAGGTCCTCTAGATGGCGGTGTCAAATTTTATCCATTCTCTCCTATTTTACAAATTTTCAGCTCAATCCTTAAAGACTTATTGGTATGTTACATTATGGGAATGTCGTACTCGGGTCTTGTTGCACGTACCGGTGCTCGCTCAACAACGCGACGGGACTTAAGCGTTTTCCTAGTGGTACTCAACTATCCTGGATTACGAGCTTAAACCTACACAGTTGTCAGCTATAAATCAATCAATTATTTTTAAATTATATCAAATATGTGAGGTGGGACGTGCGCTAGGAGCAATGAAGAATGGTAGAGCTCCAGGAGTGGATGGAATTACTGTGGAAATGATTAAATCAGCCGGCGCTGAAGGAAAGTTATGGTTATTCCGAGTAATTAGTGCAGCTTGTAAGCAAAAGAAAGTGCCAGAAGATTGGAAGAAAGGAATTATTGTACCCTTGTTTAAAAAAGGTGATAGGAAGAAGTGTAAAAACTATAGGGGAGTAACCCTTATGTGTCAGTGTGCTAAAGTTTTTGAAAAGGTAATAGAACATAGATTGAAGGAGGTTGTCGAACCAAGACTAAGATAGTAACAATATGGATTTAGAAGTGGGCAATCCACTATCGATCCAATATTTTCTATCCGACAAATCATGGAAAAGAGATGGGAAAATGGAAAAGGAATGCATATTGTCTTTTTAGATCTTGAAAAGGCATACGATCGCCTGCCTCGAGGAAAAGTATGGGAATGTCTAGAGCAAAAGGGAGTTGGACGAGGTTTGATAGAGAGGATAAAAAGTACATATGTAGGGAGTGCAAGTTGTGTTCAGACAAATGAGGGTAGATCAGATTGGTTTGAAATAAACGAGGGACTGAGGCAAGGTAGTGTTTTATCACCAACTCTATTTACTGTTGTAATGGATCAAATACTAAGAAGAGTGGAACCAAATATAGACGGAAGAGACACTAGAACCTTAGTTTTTGCCGATGATGTCTTAATTTGGGGTGAGAGTGTTGAAGAGGTGCAAGAAAAGGTGGAGAGATGGAATGTAGTTGCAACAGAGTTTGGGTTTGGGTTAAGTATTAGTCAGAATAAAAGCGAATGTTTAGCTACGAAAAAGGATATAAAAGGCATGCCTAAGAATCAAGAAAAGTTAAGACTTTGGGGAAAAGTAAGTAAGGAAGAATTTAAGTACTTTGGAAGTATCTTGACAAAAGATGCTAAAGTTAATAGAGAAGTAATAGCTAGGGCACAAAAAGCCAAAGAATTTTATCAACTGGTGCGAAAGCTGCTTTGGAACGAGCTGTTTCCTTAGAGATGCAAAGTTCTTTTCTATAAAGCATACTTCATACCTATACTTACTTACGGTGCAGTAACCTGGACAGTTGGATCAAAGGAAGAGAGTCAGTTGGAAGCAACAGAGATCAAGTTTTTAAGAAGTATCAAGGGAGTTACAAAACTGGACAGAATTAGAAGCGACGCTATAAGAAAGGAATTAGGTCTGGAGAAATTGAGGTTTAAATTAGGAAGGGAACGTTTAAGATGGTTTGGACATATGAAGAGGATGGAAATGGATAGGATCCCAAGACGAGACTTCGAAGCAGGGGAGGAAGGTAAAAGAAAAGTAGGAAGACCGAGAGAAAGAAAAAGATTGATCAGAAGAAGATTGATCGAAGGAGACGTTGAAGGAGAGGTGAATCGTGGAACCAGGTGACGGAATTGAAGCTGTGGGAGGACAGGAAAGAGTGGAGAAAATTGGTGGAGACGCAGATGCAGGATGAAGATGACGATGAAGATGATGATGAAGAAATGCTGAGCCTGGCAATCTCGGCAAAAAATAGTTTTGTGCCCTAGATATCGGTGTGAAGAACACCACTCAACCTGATGTTGTTAGGTTTAGCCCGTCAGATACGCACGCAGAGTCAAGATGAACATAAAAACTTCAGGATGGCAATTACAACACTTTTAACTCTTTTATATCGATCTGCCAATACTTTTTTAATGTTATTCACAGCTGTGTGTACGCATATGTAGGCCTACGTAATTACTATCTATTTTGGTATGAAAACAGTTTCGAAGTGGCAGTTCTCTCGACGGAATGTTCCAAATGTCCGTCAACATGTTGATGGAGGTGACACACACAGAGTGTAGTCTTGTCAACTAGTTGAGCCAACAAGTTGCGTCAACAGTTGATGGAGGTGACACACACAGAGTGTAGTCTTGTCAACAAGTTGAGCCAACAAGTTGCGTCAACAGTTGATGGAGGTGACACACACAGAGTGTAGTCTCTTGTCAACAAGTTGAGCCAACAAGTTGTGTCAACATGTTGATGGAGGTGACACACACAGAGTGTAGTCTTGTCAACAAGTTGAGCCAACAAGTTGCGTCAACATGTTGATGGAGGTGACACACACAGAGTGTAGTCTTGTCAACATGTTGAGCCAACGAGTTGCGTCAACATGTTGATAGTGTAACAAGACTTTAAGGTGTGTAGCAATACCACTGATTGCTATATTTCCTATTAAAAAATAGATCTTTGGTTGGCTATCACTCACTTGTCGATTGCGTCGGGGCCTACAGGGCTTGGTCGCTTTGGTTTAATGTCCCCCACTGAAAATCAGTTATATGACAGAATGGGTAGGTAGGCTAGACTCTAAAATCGAATTTATTTATTATTTATTATATAGGCCTAAAGATACACATTTCAAAATATCAGTTGTCCAAGTCACAGGTAAAGTGTAGCCTCTGCCTAAAGCTATGGTAAAAATATCAGTTGTCCAAATTGAATACTCTTGGTTTCACACCCTTATGTTACTAATTTTATATCATTGTATTTTTTAAAAATTTATTGTTTTGTTACATGGAAATTTTGTCTTGTGGGACATGATTTTGCCCTTGTAAAGTGGCCCCAAACAAAAATGATAAAGAAATTTATGAATATATAGGCAATAAACCGCGTTAAAACGAAATTTTTTAAAAACGGGGTGGGTTTTCTAGGATGTGGTACCCAGTCCCGGGAAATATTCCCAAAATTTTTTTTAACTAGGTAAGCCCTTATATTCAAATTTTGAATTCATTTAATTGTTTTTTATTTGTTATATTCCCAATAAATGACATTAGGGAGGCACACGAAACAATATTACTATCGATCAGGGGAAAAAAATTTAAAAAAAATATAAATTAGAATAGGCACCTTTAACCTCATCACCCTACGGGGAAGGTGAATGAGGTGGCGTGTTATGGGGGAAAAGAGGATTGACATCTTGGGGTTGAGAAAAGTGAAGTGGAGGCTAAAGGAAATTTAGATTAATGGGGGGAAAGCTAGGGTGGAGCGGAATAAAAAAGCACAGAAAAAATGGAGTGGGGAAAATTAAGACAAGGGAAAGGGAAGAAGTGATAGAATAGGGGAAAAAGAACGGGATAATAAAGATAAGGAAAAAGTAAAACTGAGGAATGGGAGATATGTAAAATTTATGCTCCAAAAGTAGGTCGCGATGGAACAAAAGGAGAGTTCGAAAAACATTTTGAAGGGCTGATTGGCAACGAGATATAATCTTCTAGGAGGTGTTAATGCCCGGGTTTGGTGCGAAAGGCAGGGTTCGAGGAAGTAATTGGAAAGTATGGTCCCGGTACGGTAGGAGAAAACAGAGGGAGAAAGGCTGTTGACCGGGTTCCCAGAAACGGCCTGGAAATTTGGGAAACAGTGGTTCCAAAAAAGGGAAGCCACAAAACCCCAGGTTAGTTGGAATGGGCATCAGAAGACACGATAGAATTGGTTTAAAAAGAAAACCCCGGGGGCGAAGGATGTTAAGGTATCCCAAGTGTAGGATAGATAGGGATATAGGCGCTAGTAGAGATATTAAATAAGAGAAGGTACGAAAGAGAAGAGGTTGCGAAAAGGAACTCAAAGTAGGAAAATTAAGTGGACGCTGTCAGAGAAAAATATCAAACAGGGGATTAAAAAAGGATTCCAAGGGAGAGCCCAAGGAGTGGAGAAAGAAGGGGAGGCTTTTTTAGAAGCACTGGTTCAGAAAACAGAGGGGCGGGGTGGAAGAACAAGTGGGTTTAAAAAAAGAGATGGTAAAAAGTTGGTGGAACGAAAAAAGTAAAGGAGAACGTTACAACAAAAAATGGAAAGGGAGGGAGTACATAAAAGACAGAATAGAGAAAAGAAGAAGGTTACAAAAATGCAAGAGAGGGAAGCAAAAACGAACGGTTAAAAAGAGGAAAGAAAAGTTTGGAAAAAAGTTTCTAAAAAAATGGAAAAAGATGCAAAAGGAACAAAAAGATGCTGTAGGGCATAGTGAAGAGTAAGATGAAGGAAAGAGGGGGACAAAGGATAAGGGTTTTACTTGGGAGGGGCTCGTTGGTCTTGTGTAAGCGTATCGCTTCCAAATGCAAAAGGTTAGGTTCGATTCCCCAAAGTCAAAATTTTTTTTAACTTTGATTTGGAATTAAGCCCATCAGTTCTGTTTTAGGATTTTGTAAAGGTGATTTGGAGACGCCCTAGCAAAAAAAGAACATAAAAAATTTCAGAGTTGTCCTAAATGGGCCCCTTGTTGTTTCGGGGTTTGACCCGGGGGGGTTTTTGCCGCCCAAAAACACTGTTGCTATATTTCCTTAAAAATATTGATCTTTGGTTTTTTACGCTCACTCGTTGATGCGTCGGGGCCTACAGGGGTTTCTTTGGGCCTTTGATTTCTGTCCCCCCCTGAAAAAAAGTCATGAAATCGTGGGTAACTCAAAATACAAAATTTAATTAAATTTTATTTTTTTATTTATTTTTTATTTTTTTTATTTATTTTTTTTATTTATTTATTTATTTATTATTTTTTATTTATTTATTTAGAGACCATTACAGATGCAGATGAAAAGGGGAAAATTGGAAAGAGTATTTCAACAATTGCGAATGCGGGAGCAGCTAAGCAAAGACAAGGGGTGTGAGTTGGAAGGGGCGGGGGAAAAGCAGAGAGAATGGACCAACCTGGCAAGAAGGGAGAAAGGCATTAAAAATGATGAAAAATGGGAAGACTGTAGGAGTTTACAACTAGTGGTGGAAATATCAAAATTGGGGTCCCCGCTGTTATGCTTGACTATGCGAGTGATCGATGGGTTTGGGAAAAAAAAGAAGGTGCCCAGAGATTTGGGGGAAAGGAGGATTTTACCAAAATACAAGGAAGGAGATCGAAAGAAGTGTGGGAAGTAAGAGGGTTTCTTACTATCCATAAATGATGGAATGGGAAGACTGTAGGAGTGCAAACTAATGGTGGGAAAAGATCAAAGTTGGGGTCCAGTGTTAGATTGATTACGATGATCAGAGTGGGGATGGAAAGAAAAAAAGGGCCGAGAGATTGGAGAAAGGGGTGATTGACCAATATACAAGGAAAGGGGACGAAAGAAGGGGGGAAGACAGAGGCATTTCTCTACTTGCCATACTCAAAAATATATAATGGGGCCTACAGGGTTGCTTGGGCGCTTGATTTAAAGTCCCCACTGAAAACATTATATAATGATTGATAACTCTAAAAAAAATTTTTTATTTTTTATTTAAATTAAAGGATTTTTGACAGAAGGTTGAGGTAGAGGGGGACCAATATGCTGAATGAAGAACAATATGGGTTTAGATGGGGGAAAATGACTATAACCCCATATTTGACTGACAAACTATGGAAAAAAGTTGGGAACTGGGGGGAAAAATGGCATGGTCTTCCCAACATCGAAAAAACGTATGATAGTGTGCCCAGGAAGTATTGGAAAAATTTTGGAAAAAAAAGGATGGGGGCAAAGGTGTAAGACAGGGCAGAAGTAGTACATAAATGTGAAAGTGTGTAAAAAACAGTTTTGGGGTGTCAGGGTGGGTTTCCCAAAAAACACAAGGGCGGGCGGGGGGGAAATTCTGTACCACTGCTATTTTTAATAGGATGGATGACAACCAAACAAGGGAAAGATGGAGGGAAAAAAGAGGAGGTAGAAGTTATGCTGTTTCCGATGATTTTTTGTAGGCGGATTGAGGAGATACTCCCAAAGGGCAGGACGGCCCCCGAAGAGGCCTGATGTGGCTGGCATGAAGATAAACGTGACAAAAGCAAGGTGTTACTATGCCAGGAGAAGGGGAGTAAGGAACATCATGAAGATCAGATTGGAGAAGAAACCCCGGAGGAGGGAGAGTTTTGGCTACCCAGGAAGGAAATAATGGGAGCGGGAAGATAAAAAAAAGGAAATTTTCAACAGAATTCAAAAGGGCCCTTAAATTTCCCCGTCCGTAAAAGGGCCCGGGTGGGGTAGGGGGGTACCCCCTACAGGCAAGATGACACTATACAAGAACAAGACCTACTTATAATGTCCTCAATATGCGGCAGAAACCTGGACTTGGGTGAAGAGAAGAAAACTAAATACAGGCGGCGGAGATGAGATTTCCCGAGGAGGGGACGGGGCAAGACAAGAAAGATATAATGAATCAAAATCAGAGAGAGCTTGGGGGGAGATTTAGGGGGCAGGGTGGGAAGGACACGGGTGATTTTTTGTTTGGGATTGAAGTGGATGCGGAAGAGGGTGCCCCGGAAAGTTGAGAAAAGGATTGGGGAAGGAAGAAGAGAGGGCAAAAAACCCAAGGGAAAAGATGGAAGGAACCCCTGAAGACATTATAGAGGAGAGAGGGGGAGATGTAGCAGAGACAGATTGGGGGGTAGAAAGAATGGGAAGAATTTTTTTGCGAAACCCACTGACCCTGCCAGAAGCAGGAAAAGGGGAGGATAATGATGATAATCGATTTATAATCAAAAAGGAATAATTTCGATAATGTAACCCAAAATCATTATTTTATAAATATTTAAAAATAGTGACAGAACCCCAAAAATAAAGGGATTACCTCACGTTGTGCCATGCATGGCTGGGGTGATGGTGATGGGGTTGTCACACTCGAATTGATGTTTTTGGGAAATGAGCTACAGTCGATAACGGAAAAAAAACCAAAAAC
>JAMZAV010011249.1:0-22134 GCA_024449915.1 Sweltsa coloradensis | reverse complement strand
AGTCAAATCGTTAAAAACAAAAACACAAGTTTATAAAAAAATTGACGGTTGTTTTAGCGCTGGGTAAATCGACAGAGCGATCGATAAAAGTCGAAGTTCAAAAATCATGTGTGACAAACAAAAAAAACTAAAAACATGCGGTTCCAGCAGATTGCAAAAATTTGGTTTTACAAGTCCACAAACTCTTATTTTTCATTTAGGAAAAACGAATTTCTTTCAAAAACAACTTCATACGATTCGATAATGTCCGAAAAAAATCAATCATCCGTCCAATCCCACTTCTGATATGTAATCTCTTACCTTTCCTTACTCCGGTGATGAGTTTGGTTGGGCAAGGATTCGAGCAATAGCCACGGTTTGGCCTCCGGTGTTGATGCAGTTGTCGGTGGTCAGGATAAATAACGTACGAGTTACAACACATGATAGTTCAAAATAGAAATAATATATTAAACAAGTAAATCAACATACAGCTAACGTGAATACGATTGGAGTAAAGATTAAATTAGTAGAGTACAACGGTTAGTACTAGCCATGTTGGCATCTTCGAGTTGTCCGTTGTTGTCCGAAGTGTTGCCCATGACAACACTCCATTGCCTGTCAAAGATGATCTTGACCAGAGAACGATAACACATGCTTTATCCGATCGTAATGATTTTTCACAGAACCTTTTAATTTCATGAATTTATATATTCGTGGGGAAATCTGAGCGCTATCAAATAATTATTTCTTCTGAAAATTGCAATTTTACGATTTTTTTCTTTTTTTAAATTACGATTGATTAAAAATTTAAAAATATAAGTTTATTTTTTATTTAATTTTATTAATTCAAAAAAACTCAACTTGGTAATGATTTTTTTACAGCACAACAGAAAATCCGCTTAACACTTATAACAACTCAATGCACCAATTACGTTTACATCCAACAACGCGGCGGGACTTAAGCGTTTTCCTAGTAGAATAATAATTGATTTTGGGAGTTATATTGATTGCCATTGCAAGAATGTGGCTTTCATCATGTTTAAGTCAGTTTCTCTTCAAATTTTGCGCCAACACGACCTCCAAGAGCTCGTGTAGAGATGCTACACGTTACACGACACGAAGTCAGACCAAACGGATGCACTTTACAATACACTTAATACGAAAACGCATTTTAGACTTTGAGAGCCTACACTAGTGTAAAGTGTAGGTTCGTGTAGTTAATAAAAAAAAATTTATCGTATGCACTTATTTCAATAATGATCTTAGAAAACAATACAAACCACAAACTCAATCTACTAACTTACAATATTACAGGCGGCGCAATATGTCTAAGCCAACTATGCGAAGCGCCCTTGTTTCTCACGTCGTCGTCCTAATCTTCACTGTATGAATTGTCTGTGTCGGTCCCAGTCTGGGCCAGGGGTAGAAGTTTGACCAGAACACGCCTCTGTTGGTCGGTAAAGTCGAGAAAATAAGCAAATTCAATTTCGGAAGACGTCGTCGTCAAGGACCACCTCTCTCCCCTAGTTGAGCTTCCCGAGGACCACGGCCAACACAACATGAACAATGACACGACGAGACGTTTATTTCCTGGGTATAACCCAGTGGCGGATCCAGGGGGGGGGGGCGGTGGGCGATCGCCCACCCCATGATTCTTTAAAAATTAAAAAATGATTTTATTATTTTATTGTGCACGCACCAAATGCACTCTAAAAACCTGATTTTAAAAATTTCGCCTGCGGCGCTATTTATTTAAAACTCCCAATAAAAATCAATTTTCCTTTATGTTGTCAGAAATAATCAGTTTTGGCCTCTAAAATGTGTCTGCATCAGTGTACTTCGATTTATTAAGTTGTCCTCCTATGTGAATCGTTTTTTTAACTAAATAGGATAGACGTTTAATAAATAAATAAAATGATGAATTGAAAAAGATCAAACGTTATAATAATGTTGCAATCTCGGCCAATGCTGTAAATTGTAAGCTCGACATGACGAAAAAACAAATTTGTGCACAAAAAACTATATTGTTTCCGTATTGAATTCCGCCCCCCACTTTTTTTAAAAAAACGTACCAAATGCACTCTAAAAACCTGATTTTCAAAATTTTCGCCTGCGGCGCTATTTATTTAAAACTCCAGGTAAAAATCAATTTTCCTTTATGTGTCAGAAATAATTAGTTTGCTCTGAATGTGTCGATCAGTGTACTTCGATTTATTAAGTTGTCCTCCTATGTGAATCTTTTTTTTAACAAAATAGGATAGACGTTAATAAATAAATAAAATGATGAATTGAAAATAAGATCAAACGTTTATAATAATGTTGCAATCTAGGCCAATGCTGTAAATTGTAAGCTCGACAGACGACAAAACAAATTGGTAACCAACAAACTACATTGTTTCGGTATTGAATTCAGCCTACCACTTTTTCTAAAACGCACCAAATGCACTATAAAAACCTGATTTAAAAAAAATCGCATGCGGCGCAATCAATGGGGGGCTCTGCCCCCGTACCCCCGTACGTCTGCGCTTAGTCCCTTTCCACGACTGTACATGCACCGCAAATCCCCCCCCCCCCATTATTATGTCCTAGATCCGCCACTGGTATAACCTATATTATATTCATGTGTGATTGTTACAATTTTAGAATTAAGTATTGGTTGTTTGGTTTGAGAACCTGGATCTTATTACTACGTTAACAGAGAAGCGCGTTTGGATTTTCGCGTGTTTAAAAATTTCGGGGGACTCACCGCCCAGAAATGTAGCGTTCTTACTGTCCAAGAGTATGTAACTGGATGTAGTCAAATCCATGCCAGGTAATCTAGGTACCCGCTAGGGCTCCACAGCCAAGCCGTGGCACGCTACACACTCAAGCACATTATACAGCAAGCAGAGTTGGGGTGATTTCGAGGTGACCTAGCCGTCATGTTACGTGAGTGAACTTGAAAACTATCACAATCGAGGAGATTTAGGACCCTGACAACACATGCCAAATTTTATTGGGGTACGACCATTCCTTCTTGGTGAAAAAATGGCTTGAAACATGCTAAAAATCACTTTAAGGATGTTAGCTACTGCTACTACTGCTACTACATCAAATTCGTCAGTTTAATCGGCCGCGATTCTGACCAGACGGGTGGGGCTACAATGTTCCTATTTTACATGGACATTAAGGTTTTAGTAATATAGTCTCTTTTGAAAGAAAAAGTTGAAAAAGTTTGCTGGAAGACTTCCAAATAAAGGTTTTAAAATAAGCCTTATTCACTAGGCATACAATCAACAAGTAACTATAGTTACTTGACACTTGTTGACGGTATAAACAGAGTTAGGCGGGAAAGTGCGATACGTAAACAAATGGCGGACATTTTAAATTTTGCTTCTATGTGTGAAACGAGAAAATTAGTCATTATACTCTCATAAAACAAATCAGAAACCGACCCTGGCCTAGGCCCAGATGTAGAAAATTATTTATAATACAACAGTGTAGGTCTAAAGTTCCATTAGGCTATAGGACTAGATAAAATTAATACTTACATTACATGTTTGACAAGCCTAGCCAACCCTAGGCCAGACAACCTTGTTCTGACACACTTCCCGCACAAATAACTAGTTTTGATTACTAAAAGCCTAATGCAGATAAACATAGTATGATTGTCCACCTAGGCTATACAAAAATGTACGGAAATAATATACCTATTCTTTTCTTTCAATGATCTCACGCAAAACTCCTGTCACTATAAAAAAACGAAAACAAAAACTTGTGCAAATTTTCAATGTTCTTTGATAATTTGTTGATTTACATGGCTGTGGATGCAGTGAAAGGGGTACAATAACATTAGTTTGTGCGCTTGTTGTAGCATGGGAAAGTTTTAATTGGCCGTGAGTTGCCTAGACTTAACCAGTCCTTATACCATCGTTATACCATGGTTATACCACCTATACCCAGGATGTACATGAATCCGGGTCTAGATATTTTACATCCTATTGTTATTGCTAATACCATAGAAATTAAATCAACTTTGATAAAATTATTATATTTAAAAATTATTTTGCAATGTAACTTGAAAAGTAATGAGATCACACACATAACAAAAACTTGTAGAAATACAGCCAAACCTTACACACTCAAAAGAAATGAGATCTAAAAAAGGGCCAAGCTCATCTACCCTTCCACATTTGCGCATTCTGAATTCATAAACGTACAGTGTCCCATAACAGCATCCTCGAAAAGCTTGGCAAATTAAAATTTGCATGTTATTACGTTTAAATTAACTAGAAAAAGGAACTTGGATGAACTATTACGTTTAATTTAATAATCGCAAATTCAATTTTGCCAAGCTTTTCGAGGATGCTGTTATGGGACACTGTACGTTTATGAATTAAGAATGCGCAAATGTGGAAGGGTAGATGAGCTTGGCCCTTTTTTTAATCTCATTTCTTTTGAGTGTGTAA
The DNA here is from genome assembly GCA_024449915.1 of Sweltsa coloradensis. Classification (NCBI taxonomy): domain Eukaryota; kingdom Metazoa; phylum Arthropoda; class Insecta; order Plecoptera; family Chloroperlidae; genus Sweltsa; species Sweltsa coloradensis. The sequence goes on along the minus strand of JAMZAV010011249.1, from coordinate 17,707 downwards.
GTTTGGCTGTATTTCTACAAGTTTTTGTTTTGTGTGTGTAAGAACTACAATAAACATTTCTAATTCGTGACAGTATCACCTCCTCTCTTGTGGGAGTCGAGTGACCTTCGAATGGGACGCCTTTGATTGAAAAGACTTGGACAAGATGACAAAAGCGTCATATTTCAAAAAAGAAAAGCGATTATGATTATGCTTGGCTAACGACTTACACTTCCAGAACACCACCTAATGCGATAGAATCGGTAGTTCGGAGCATTAAAGTCCAGAAGAAGAAGAAGAAGAAGAAGACTATGCCAGCGTTGTGCACATGGATGGCAGCATATTACCAGTTGTGGATATGAAACTGCTACCATGATGCTAGTGCTAATGGTTAGTTTGGTCGGGAGCAATTAATCTCATGCTGGTAAGATACAGCCCTTGGTAGGGAGATGAATGCCAGATCTCGACGATAGTTTCTGGTAGTAAGATACACCCTACTTGCTAGCTTATGCGAGATCTCGCAAGCCACCATACTTGGAGCAATCAGTCTATAAATGGCAAAGAGTTCACACTACTGACTGAGAGCTTCGCTTGGAGTCTTTGGAAAGCATGGTTCAATGCTGTGCGCACGACAAGAAGCAAACATGCTCGTGGTATTCCTCTATTATCTTTTTTAGATAAAAAAAAAGTGAAAAGAAACAGTTCCGAACGTAGACAACGAGTTTTTCTAAGCCGAAAGGAAAGAAGATAAAAGTACAACAATGTCAACTTGAAGTAACTTGAACTTGAAGTAAAACAAGTTGTTTGAACTTTATTTCGGATAACTGATGCCTTCGGGGAAACCGTATATTAGGGATGCGAATGAAAACGGGCGTTGAACGTGAGCAGACGATGACAAGCTGGTATTCAATTGGCGAAAGATTTCAAGAGTTCAACAAAGAAATATATGTCCACTCCATAAAGGAATGACCGGTATAAAATTTGGAACAAAGGATGACATACCAAATGAAAGCTTACAACGAAAACTTTTCAAAAAACCATGATATACATCTGGCAAATCCAGCTTTCATGTCAAAACCGAGGTCAAAGGTCAAATTTGTAATATTTTAATTCATTTTTAATTAAGTAACATAAAATGATTGAAACCTTTAATAAACATTTTTAGAAAGAAAAATGTTCTAGATAAAAAAAAATTATCCTCTTGACCTTCTTTGACCTTGATTGTAGTCGATTTCCTCCACTTGGTCAAATTGCGCAATTTCTGTCGATTTCTTTGACTATATTCATTATATACAGGTACTTATACTTGCGAATACTTAGCATTACAGAGTAGTTATCGTTATCACACTGTTAGAATGGTATTCATTCAAATTGGTGGTCAAAGTTTATTAGGTAAGGAGCACCAAAAATTCGCGGAATTTCTTAAATTTTACTTGTGGGTACTCAAAAGACAAAGAATTTTAAAAGCAATTAGAAAATGAAAAGTGAATTTTGGAAATATTGTACTCACGTCAATGCCTATTTATTTGTCTACAACGTCTGTCAAGGCGAAAATTCTACTCCTGCGAGCAACTATGGGGCGTGGGTCGAATTCCCCGCCGCTGGAGGCGTTTTCGTCCTATCCGTTTTCTGTCGATGCCTGAAGAAGAACTTGCATGAAGAACGAAAACAACGAACTATCTACGTTTGGATTCCTATTTGGAGATGGTGGAAATACTATAACGTTTGGTACAAAGCACCCGAGAAGGACATTGGATTATTGATTTGTCTGCAATACGTGATATATTGCCATTTTGCTTTGCATACGACAAAGCTAATTATGCAAGATACCTTGCTGTGAACTATCTAGATATGTTCGACTGCCTGAGAACCATACTGATCTGCATGCACATTTCATGTCTGTTGGGTTTTCACTTCAACTTAGCGATTCAAATCCGTTCTTCAAGAATCCCGGTCGACCAGACCATTGAGGAAGCAGTAAATAAAGACACGCAAACCGCCAGTGGTACGAATGATTTAGTCTCAAACCTAAAGCTGTTCAAAGACACTACAAGCAGCCGAGTATAAATCGCCATGTCTACGTCAACTACGAGAGGTGTGCTCTACAAAACGCGTAGGATTTCAGCACCAGGATCTTAAAAGGGCCAGAATCACAGATGACGAAAATGACGTAAGTTCTGTCTGCGATCTGTTGGATAACGAGTGGATTAATCTATTTCGATTGGGAGATACTGGATTTGTAAGTATATCTGCAGGAACCAAAGCAACATTAAAAGTGGCATGCGATCTATTGAATAATTAATTTTTTGATTAAGGACGCGTCAACCGTTAGGTCATAATGCACCACTCTAACCTGGGGGGGGGGGGGGGGGGAAGGGCCCATGCTGGTAAGAACCAGACACGGGTAAGGGGAGGAAAGGGGGTTCTCACGTCCCGGTCGTCATTGTCTTCGTCATCGTTCGTGGTGTCATTGTAGTCATCGTCGTCGAGGGGTCGTCAAGGGAAGGGGGCAAGGTCCCCGACGACGATTGCCAGAGCTCGCCTCTATTTTCGTGGAGTTAAATACTTCCCTTCATACTAGCTGATGTTTGTGAGGTGGACTTTCTCTTAAATTGCCTTGTATGATTAGCAGAGCCATGCTCTGGGCCAATTCCCCGGGCCCAGACCCTCAAGTAGTGGGTGAAGATGCTTACACCTTTTTTAATGATAGATGTTTCGTTGAAAACGCTCCATCTCAAGATTTTTATGAGCCACTTAAAAGAAAATCTTTGCAGACATTAACATCATTAAACAAAACACTTAAAGGGCAACAAAGGCTTGAAAAGAAATAGAATTTAAAGCAGACAGGAATCTTTTTGAGCGAATAATTATGATAGCTGAATGTCGTCAGTTGAACATGAAAAACGTATTGGCACTTCCACTTGGACCTCTTCCATCGTCTCTAGCAGCCCCAGAAGGCACTGTATGAATGACAAGTAAGTCGGTTCTTGGCATTGAGATCGAAAGAGCACTGCACCTGCTGAGTTTATGGATCCAAAAGTTTGTATAATCGATGCCATGAGTAAAGTTCAAGCTGGGTAACCATAACGACGAAACGTTTGGTGAGGTAAACATTCGGATGCCAAAGGTTGGACGTAGTTTTCGACGTCCACAGAGAGACGTCGATTAAAAACTTGGAGCGGCAGTGAAGAGGAGAAAATACTTACTCCTTTGAAGTGCAGGATGTGACATTGTGACCTCTGGACACTGCATAAGGAACTGGTGAGGCTTTCTGCAAAACCCTAAAAACAAATCAAAGCTTATAAAGTTTATGTATGAAGATTGGAAGTCAGATCAACATAAAAAGAAACTTGGTGATAGAACATTAAATGTCACTTGTGAAGAAGAGTGCATATCAATTACTTGTGATGAATGAAAACTGTGTCCAGAAATGATTTCTTCACATGAAGAAGTAGAAAATCGCATTCTTCATCACGCCAAGCATGCATCGGTGAATGGGTTTAAATCAGCAGGGATTGTTTCAGTTGACACCGATGTCTTATTTCTAAACATTAAGGGTTCTTTCAGAATAAGTATAGAAATGTTTTTAAAATGAGGCACCAAAATCGAACACACTATGCTGATCTGTCAAAACTTGCAAGCTCGTTGGGATTCGAAATATACAACGCTCTCCCTGGCCTCCATGCACTATCTGGTTGTGACTCAGTGAGCTCCTTCAGGTAAAGGAAAAAAGAGAGGATTAAATACCATGAAAAACATTCACATTTCTGCGTCGAGATAAGCAAGCTGGGTCAGGACTGGCGAGTTTCTAACTATATAAATATAAAACTAAAAGATTTTGTCTACAAATTGTACTGTTTGACTACGTCTCTATCAAGCGTCAACCAGCTGCGATACGAGCTTTTTAGGAGTAAAAAGTGTGGAGATATCAAGTCTGATTGGTTACCATCTTGTAACGACTTCCTACTGCTTCACATCCTGCGAGAGAACTACCAAACTTTGGTTTATTTGGATTAAGGACGCGTCTACCGTTAGGTCATAATGCACCACTCTAACCGGGGGAGGGGCCCATGCTGGTCAGAACCAGCCATGGTTATGGGGAGGAAAGGAGGTTCTCACGTCGCGGTCGTCATTGTCTTCGTCATCGTTCGTGGTGTCATTGTCGTCATCGTCGTCGAGGGGTCGTCAAGGGAAGGGGGCAAGGTCCCCGACGATGATTGCCAGAGCTCGCCTCTATTTTCGTGAAGTCAAATACTACCCTTCATGCTGATGTTTGCGAGGTGGACTTTTTCTCTTAAAATTGCCTTTTACTATTAACAGAGCCAAGCTCTGGGCCAATTCTACCCCGGGCCCAGACGGGGGAACAAAATCATATCATACTATAAAATATCACTTATTTGAACATGATCATGTTTTGTTCTAGAAATACATTTATTTTTTATAGCAGCACACCAATTCCAAAATACCCTGATCGTAGGAGACTTAAAAATATATTAATTTTTTTTTTAATTAGCTAAGAAGAAATACTATAAATTCGTTTTATTAAGACTATGACGTACTACTATTATTCACTATTGTCAAATTATTTTTTCAATTTAAACTCAACGTCTTAAGAGCACTCACAAGTAATATTTTAGTAATTAGACGGATTTTGACGATTCTTATCTATTGACCTTTGACCGTCATTTCGAATAAATACCATATAAACAGTGTTATAACGATTATAATTCTTAAATAGAAATTTACAAGGAGTACGTGTATATAATGAATATAGTCTAAGAAATCAACAGAAATTACACAATTAGATTAAGTTGAGGAAATCGACCCCAATCAAGGTCGAAAAAGGTCAAGTGGGAATGTTAATTTTTTTAATAAATTTGTAAAATTTTTCTTCCTAAAAACGTTAATTGAAGGTTTCAAACATTTTCTGTTACTTCATTAAAATATTACAAATTTGACATTTGACCTCGGTTTTGACATAGAAAGCTGGATTTGCCAGAGGTATATCATGTTTTGTTTTTTTTAATGCTCGCCGTAAACTTTCATTTGATATAAGTCATCCTTTGTCTCAGATTTTACACCGTCATTCTCGTTATACAAAGAACTACACTATCTCTCATGAAGTGCAAGACTTGAAGCCCAATAACTTGACGCTGATTTCGTGGGGATCATTATCATCTTCAGAAATGGCAACTTGAGTGTTTGGTTCACCACCAGTTGCAGACACTCGAGCACTAATGCTTTTTTTAAATAATGTAGGTATATCGCCGTTATCGTATGATAGATGTTCTTCGTATGATTTGTTTTTTTATTTTGTTTGGTTTATTGGGTTAATTGCGCGCCAACCATCAGGTAATAATGTTCCACTCTAGCCTAGTGGATGTGGGAAGAAGGGTGCATGCTGGTCAGAATCAGTCTTAGCTATTACATTTCTTAACGAGAGTCTAGGAACGGCGGGTTGGACAAAATTGTTTCGGCAAGTTTTGTATCACTTAAAAATACAAAAAAAAATAGGTAGTTGAGAATGGGCGGGAATATACAAAGCTATCGCATTTATTGCTATTGATATTAAATCTGTATTTTGATTTGCTCATAACATAGAATGTAATTGGCTTTAATGCAAGTTGGGCTGAACACACTTGACGCCTGGGCCCAGATTCATGTACATTTATCCCGGTATAGTTGGTAAAAGGACGGTATAATGCAGGACATGGCAGGATAAGGCCTGGTTAAGTCTGGGCAACTCTCATCCAATCAAAATTTCCAATGCAACAACAAACAAACAAATGTTATTTTCCACTGCATTCCACAGCCATGTAAATCAGCAAATAGCAAAAGAACATTGAAAATTTGCACCATCTTTTGTTTACATTTTCATTTAGTGACAGGAGATTGCGCGAGTTTATTAAAATAAAAGAAAAGCTTATTATTGGCGTAAATTTTGGAATAGCTAGGACTATCATACCATTGTTTATCTGCATTAGGCTTTTAGTAATCAAAACTTGTTATTTGTGCGGATGTGTGTCAGAACAAGGTCGTGCAGGCATAGGGTTGGCTAGAGAGGCCTAGGGCTTGTCAAACGTATAGGTAATGTTAGTATTAATTTATCTAGTCCTATAGCCTGTGACGTGCCACTCAGCTCAGTTGGAGAAGGGGCGTGGGCGGCTTCGAGTCTCGTAGTGGTTCGCACCAACTTAATAACTAAATAACAGTGTGACCAGACGGAAAAATGGGCGCCACGTTCTTCGCTGAAAATGGTATAACACAAGCAAGCCAACAGGAAGAACGAAGGAGTCGGACAAACCTCGAATGAAAAAGAAAGTATAGAGAAAAATATGACCTTGGTTTATTTAAAGATTGAACAAAGATACAAAAGAAACAAAATATAATGTAACAATTCCCAAGTAGGATAGAAAATACAGCAGTACGAATTCCCGGCCGAGTAGCGTGGTTGGCCACATGGGATTACATACAAGAGCACAAGGAAAATCTATAAAATATCAGACAAAGAAAAGCTTAGACTAGGCCTATACTTAAAGTCAGGTCACAAGTTACAGGTTATGCTTATAAGTTACAAAGGTTGAAGGTTACAAATCACAACTTGGCAGTTAGTGAATCAGCAATAGCCTGATTACAATGATACCGGTGTTCATGAGCAAGATAAAATAGTTCACACATCAGCACAAATATTAACATAGTAGCTCATCCAAAAGAAAGGTTGAGTAGACCCTCGTATTAAACTGAATTAATACCAAACATTACTTTAGAATAGAACACCTACAAAAATGTTCTTATATGCCACCTCGGCACAATAGGTTCCCTTGAACACACAAGTTAGTTCCGCCACGGAAAGAAATATAGCATAAGTGAGATTTACACAAAATAGCGTTGAGGTAGACCCTCGTATTAACTGAATTAATATCTAACGTTACTTGATAACCTCCTTGCTACATACCAGTGTTTCACATTAGAACAAATATCTATCACCTTACATTCCTGGCAATGAACACCTTACTATAATAAAATATCTGCCATATGGGCTAGATGACACTTTGAAAAACACTTGGCCTATAGCCTGAATATAACTAGGCCTTGTCCTTGACAAGGATGGCTAGGGGCATGTACACATGGCACTTATAGCCACCAACATTTAATTACAAAAAGACTGCTGTCAAATTAGCTAGCCTGACATTTATCGGAACAAACGTGTTCATCCAACCTTAATGAAGGTGTTGAGGTTGACCATGCCTCTAGAGGTTGGGTAATTTCAATATTCTAATCAGGAGCCTAAATGGTCAATGTCTGAAGAACAAATCACAGCATAACACGGGAAGAAGTAATTATGTATTGAAAACCTGAGTAGGCTAGGCCTAATCTTCAGCTCCAAGCAAAAGTTGACGCCTAGGGCCCCGCTGGGATCCTACGTCCACAAGATGGCGGAATGACAACGCCCCCTTCCACACATTAAGGCCTAGGTTCAAGAGGCGACGAAGGAAAAGTCCTGCATAGCCTTCACGTCGTTTCACGTTGGTGCTGTCCCGTGCCTATTGATTGAGGCCTGAAGGTCCCAGTCCCATGCCTAATCCCTGTTAAATATGCAAAAACAACAACTGTTAAATTGGATCTTAAACACACCACTAGGCTAGCCAAGGCACTAGACCAAGTTTCACCAAGCAAAAAGAAATCAGAGAAACAAACGATAACTCACCAACAGTATGGGAAGATATTACAACTACATCAGTAGTAAAACGTAGTCGTCTCGCAGAAATCGCCAAACCATGACAGGAATGCAGACAAAAGTGCCGACAGAGAGATTCGCTCAGCTACTTATCGAGTCGCTGTCAGCTGTCTTCCTCTGGCGGCAAGGTAAGCCAACCACACAGATAGAAAGTCACCAGGGTAGAGACAGTGTCACCAACCGCAGAAAACACGCGCGAGAATTCAAAACCCAAAATGAACGTCAATGCCCACTTACAACTCGGGGAACGGCGGGGAACCAAGACAAACATAGCAGTGTTTAAATTAGTGTAATGTTATAATGGTTTGGTGGAGTGTGCTGCTACACACACAACCAAGCCGTTATAAGCCTAATGCAACTTTAGGCCTACACTGTTGTATTATGAATAATTTTCTACATCTGGCCTAGGCCCGGGACGGTTTCTGATTTGTTTTATGAGAGTAATGACAACTTTTCTCATTTACACATAGACGCAAAATTTAAAATGTCCACCATCTGTTTTACGTATTTTCTTATCCCCGGTCGAGCGGGATAAGTCTTCGTGAATTAGATTCGGAGTTAAATCGCACTCTATACCACCTAACTCGGCTTATACCAGGATAAAATGTACATGAATCGGGCCCTGGTGTTCTAGTAAGTCCCTTGGCCTTCATTCTATATGTTGATGATCTACAGGGTTACCTCAACAAAGGTACCCTGACCCAGTATGCCGACGACTCGAGCCACCTCTTATCTCTCCCTAAAGATTGTGTCCCTGCCCTCCAGATCTGGTGAACGAACAAGCCTCCTGATGTCCTCCTACTGCCACATCAATCTATTAACTCTTTCACTGCCCAAGACCATTTATCTTTACTTTCACACACCCCAAAATGCCCCAACCTCCAGTCCCTTAGTCCGGCTTGATGATAAAAGCATTGCCCGCTCCAACTCTGCCAAGTTGTTAGCCTGAACGTCACTGATACATTGGATTGGTCCGTCCACATTGAACAAGTCACCTCCAAAATAATAGTGGTTGTTTTATGCTTAGAAAACTAAAACAGATAGTTCACCCTCATGTTCTCAAATAGTTTATTTTGCTCATATCCACTCACATCTGTCCTATGGCATACTATTTTGGGGTGCATCCCCTCAAGCAGTTAGACTCTTCACCCTCCAGAAAAGGGCAGTCCGCATTATTGCTGGTGTGTCCAGAAGGCATTCTTGCCGAGAGCTCTTCAAAGATCTGGGAATTCCAACTCTTGCGGGGTTCCCTGATTCAAGCGGCATCAATTTTTGTTCGGTTAAATCCTAATCTCTTCCCTCTAAACACATCAGTCCCTCCCTTTTACAAGGTCAAATCTCCAAATTCGCATCCCCACCCATAATCTGACTTTATTCTCCAAAAGCCCTAAGTACTTGGCCCTAACCATCTTCAATAAGCTTCCTAACAACATCAAAACTTCCCCAACCTTAGCTTCCTTTAAAACTAATTTGAAATCCTTCATCACATCCAAGAGCTTCTACTCCCTCCAAGAGTACTTCTCTCCCTAAACTATAAATACTCTATACTCTTATATTTTTTATATGTTTTAATTTTTTTTAAATTTCACTAGGATGCTCATAATACCACAGGCTGCAATTTATTGTTCAGCCATTATACACCTTGCAAGCCTTCTTATATTTGTGTATGTTCACTTTACATATAATATTTTATCTTGTGTATTTTATTTTTTATCTACTCTCATTTATAATCATGTTGGTATTATACAACTTGTGCATATTATTGTTTAGCCGCTCTCTTCTTTAATCATGTCAGTCTTATACCGTGTATTCATTTTTTTGTAATGCCTCTCACTCTTATTCATTTTTTTGTACTGTCTAGTTGTTCCAGTTGTCAAGTACTATTGTACTTGTACCCATACTTAGGCCTAGCCCTATATAATAATATAGGACAACTGTACTTTTTGTTACATATTATTCTAACTAGGCTATTTTATCTATATTTTTAGTATTAATTTTGACGATATCCATATTTGTACTCTGTATGAATCTAAGGATAAAATAAAAACTTGAACTTGAACTTAAACTTGAACTTGAACTTGATAGGTGGAACTGCTCTAGAGCTGGCGTGACCTGGCGACAGAACTTTCAATACTCAATCACGGTATTTTTGCTTTAGTTTTGGTTTATTTGGATAAAGACCGTGTCAAACCCATGATTTAACAATATCATGTGTCAAACCGTTAGTCATAATGCGCCACTGTTATAGTCTAGAGGATATGTGAAGGAGGAGCCCATGCAGGTCAGAACCAGCCATACAATCATCACATGAACTACGAATCACGAAGTGATAAACTAGAGCGCTTCAACGGTCATATTACGCCGCCTTTGGTGTTGTAGATAAATATTGCAATACGATTATACGATTGTTATATTATTTCATGCGTTTTAAACTAAATTTGCAATGGTCAATTTAAATGGAGTTGTTAAGATCAAGTTTCTTATGCTTAAGGCTCGTCATGCGTTAGGTCATAAAGAGCCATTCTAGCCTAGGGGATATGTGGAGGAGGGCCCATGCTGGTCAGAACCAGCCAAGAGTAAGAAGGGGACTAGGAGGTTCGAAAATCGTGGTCGTCTCATCGTTCGTAGTGTTATTGTCGGTCGTCGTCAGGGAGATCGTCAATGAGGAGGTGTTTCCCGACAACGATTACCAGAGCTCGCCTCTTGTTTTAGGGAGTAGAATACTCCCCTACATAATAGCTGATGTTTGCGAGATGAATGTTTCCTCTTTTCTCGCCCCGGGTCATGGCGGGGGGGGGGGGGGGGGAGACGGGTGATAAGGGAGGGAAAGGGGGCAGTTCCTGTTCTATTTTGGGATTCTGTTTCTATTATTGGATTCTAGAATATGTCTAGAGTATTCTCAATCAAATAGATCCGTCAAATATCCTGGGCTCCTCAATAAAACGAGGGTATGTAAGACCACGTTTTTGGCTAGGTAATGGTTGGTATGGATCGGATTGGATATTGCTTAACGTCTCATATTTATGCAACTTGGCTAATCGAGACGAAGAGTGGGACGTAAGGGTGACGCGGGGGGACAAGGGGGTGGACAGGCCTGCAGACGCAACTATTAACAAATTTACTCGACTAAGCTCTAGGCCTTGCTACACCTAGCGTTGGTAAGCCTAAAGTCGATTAATAAAAAGTGAAATACAAAACATTTCAACATGGCAATGCCAGGCCTAACTTGCACGCTGTTTCAAGAATGCAACCAACCCAACGTTGGTGTACTCTGGAATAAGTGGGTCTCGCGTTTTGACACGTACCTTGAAGCTTTAGACATAACAGCACCTACTGGAAAGAAAGCCCTCCTACTAACATGCGCAGGAGAAGAGGTCCATGACAATTTCGACACATTACCATAGCCTACAATCGTAGTGGGTGTCGGAGCAGAACCGCCAGACGTCTATGAGGTAGCTAAACGCAAACTTAGCATTAAGTTCTCCCCACAAACTAACGTAGAGATAGAGCTTTATCAGTTCAGAAGAGCCCGTCCATCAGAAGGAGAATCCATTGACCATTTTCACTCAACCCTTCTGAAACTAGCGGCAACCTGCACTTCCAAGACGTAGGCCGAGAAATCAAAAGTCAAATAATTCTACACTGGACTCCGTGCCTACGCAGGTATGCATGACGCCACGCAGACGCAAGCCTAGAAAACCTCCTGGCTGAAGGGCATCTACAGGAAATGACGGAGCAGAGAGCTACTTTCCTGGAGGAGCAAGTCACCCAAGCAGCAGCCCAACAGGTGAGAGCCATCTCGAAGCCACAAGGCAACAATAATCATACAGAGAGTAGGCCTAAAAACAGCTATCATAACAGGCAGACTCACAAACTATATTTTCATTCAAATCTTGTGTTTGTCCTAAACCTATTCCTATGCAGTCAAGCCATGTCAAAAAACCTGCCTCATGACAACCCGGAAAGAACATGTTTCAACTGTGGTTTACCGTGGCCACACGCAAAAGGACAATCTTCATGTCCAGCTCGCGGTAAGTCGTGCAACAAATGCAAGAAAGCCAATTATTTTGCATATGTATGTCAGTCTGTGGCTGAACAAACCAGGACTACCACTTGCAACAATGAGAACTGGGGTTCAGAAGAATCAACCTTCGATCTCTCCGCATCTATATGTATCAAATAAATTAAAATGATATACCTATGTAATTTTACAATATACCTATGTAATTTTACAAATCAGGTTGGATGAAGAAAAGGCTTTACTCCTAATCCCACTTTAATAATGACCTTAATCAATCAATCAATCAAATGTAAAAAAAAATGTATCAAAATTAATGTTACGATAAATAACACACCAGTCATGTTCTTAGTTGACCCTGGTACCACGATAACTATAATTTCTGAATCGATTCTTTGCCAACTTCAACCACCCGTGACTCTACAAAAGACCAACACGAGAATCTTTCCTTATAATTAACTGCCGCACTTGCATCAGTCAACGGAGATACAAACTAGCGTGTACGTGGTGCGTGGCAAGACTGGAGCCCTTCTAGGCTGCCAAGACTCTATGGCCCTAGGCTTAATATCTTTCACATGTGCTATGGGAAAAGATAAGCCTCATCTTGTAGAAACCTATGCAAAGAAGTTCCCTAAAATGTTCACTGGAAAAGATAAACTGAAAAATCTCAATTTCAGTTACACATTGACCCTGCAGTCCCTCCAGTAGCACAGAAACATCGTCGAGTTTCATTCCATGTTCGGAAACTGGTTGAAGCAGAAATCAAGAGACTCGAAGAGGCAGATATCATCGAGACAGTTGACGGTCCTACACCTTGGGTTTCACCGGTGGTAATTGTACCCAAACCACACAACGCGGGATCAGTCAGACTGTGCGTAGACATGCGTCTACCGAACCAAGCCATCAAGAGGGTAAGACATGTAGCGCCCACCATTGAAGACCTGATTTCTTCATTAAATGGATCCGCTTACTTTTCAAAACTTGACCTAAATGATGGATGCCATCAGCTGGAGCTAAATCTGGATCTCAGTCAATAAGTACATTCTCAACCCATCTTGGACTTGAACGTTACAAGCGTCTTAACTTCGGGATCAACTCGGCAGCTGAAACGTTCCAGGATGAAATTATACAGACATGTGCAAACATTGGCAACGTCATGAACGTCAGTGATGACATCTAGTGTACGGAAAAATTAAAGACGAACATGATGCAGCTCTGCTACAAGTGTTACGCCACTGTCAAACGGTTGGTTTAACACTGAACAAAAAAAGTGCCAGTTTGCACAAACAGAGCTGATCTTTTTTCGCTATATCTTTTCGGCCAAAGGATTACAACTTGACCCATCAAAGATATTAGCTTTTCTCACTCTTGAGAACCCAACAAACCCAACAGAGGTTCGAAGTCTGCTAGGCATGATCAACTTATGTGGAGATTCGTGCCCGATCTAGCAGAGAAAACGAAACCGTTATGCCAGCTAACTGAACATGGACGTGAATGGTTTTGGGAAAACAAACACCAAGTCGCGTTTGACAACCTTAAACAAATGCATCCACCAAACATTGGCGACTATGACAAAAACAAGGAATTTCATATCCACGTTGAAGCAGTACCAAACGGACTGGGCGCTATCCTTTCACAATGCCAAGAAAAAGGTTAACCAGACGTCGTAGCATATGCTAGCCGTGCACTAAGAAAAGTTTAAGAACGTTATTACCACACTGAAAAAGAAACATTGGCCGCCGTATGGGCAGTAGAACACCTTCGTCTCTACATATCCGGAACCAAGTTTACTCTGCACACCGACACGCAACCGCTAGTATCTCTTGGTGGTATCCCAGTAGTATCTTGGTAGTATCCCAAGTCAAACCCATCCCCACGCATAGAACGGTTACTCCTCCGTGTGCAGTTATACAACTTTCAAACAGTTCATCAAGTTGGAAAACTCAACCCCTCTGATTACATGTCAAGGCACCCCTTGCCATTCAAGAAAACGGGATCCAGAACAGAAAGCGTTCAAGATGAGTATGTGAATTTCTTGACACAAACATCTTGCCCAAAAGCTGTGACAGTTGAAGAAGTTGCTACTGAAACTGAGAAGGATGAAATAGTGCAGTTTCTCGCCACCGCACTTCAAACTTAACCAGACAAGTCTCGTTTCTGGTATGCCAAGGAACTGGAGCAATATCGCCATCAAAAAAACGAGCTTACGGTCGGAAACAAAATCATTCTTCAAGAAACCAAAATTGTGTTACCTACTTCCCTAAAAGACCAAGCAATCGAACTTGCCCACCAAGGTCACCGCGGGATTGTGAAAACCAAACAGCTACTTAGAGAATAGGTTTGGTTCCCAAGAATAAAAGCAAAAGTCGACCAAGTGGTTAAACACTGCGTACCTTGTCAATTGATCACCAAAGAAAAGTTTTCTAGAGGTCCAATACAACCAATGAAGTTACCAGACAATCCATGGGAAAATGTGGCAATTGACTATGATGGACCATACCCAAACGGTATGTACCTGGCAGTTATCACAGACGAATACTCAAGATACCCTTTTGTCGAGCGTGTCTCTTCAACCAGCTCGAAACAGCTGATTCTTGTTCTGGACAAACTCTTCTGTCAGTTCGGTCTGCCACTTCAGATTTAAACTGATAATGGCCCTCCATTCAACGGCTTTAAATTCCACCAATTTCTTGCCAATCTCAAGATAAAGCATCATGGAGTGACACAGCTATGGCCTGAAGCCAACGGATTGGCAGAACGTGTAGTAGGGTCTCTATAGAAAACGGTGAAAGCAGCTTACCTAGAGAAAAAGGATGACCAATCAGAAATCAACAAATATCTGATGAACTATCGTGCTTCTCCTCACTCTACTACTAACAAGACCCCATTCGAACTTCTTATCGGAAGAAACATGAACACAACGTTACCAATTGTGAAGACAAGCGGTACAAAAACTTGCGAAGTGAGACAAAGAGATGGAGCAGAAAAAGCTTAATCCAAATTGTATGCCGACAAGAAACGACACGTGAAAAAACATCATTTCGAGAGAGAAGATATAGTTATCTGCAAACAACAGAAGCAAAACAAACTGACGCCATGTTACAACCCCGATCCCCTGACAATAACTGAAGTATTAGGGTCCCGGATAGTCTCACAAAGAGGAAAAAAACAAGTCAGAAGAAACGCCTCCATCTTCAAGCGATTCAACGCGCCAGCGACTACAATCCGACGCCAACCTAAATCAATACTAAAGTAGACTACAAACAAGATGATGTCGTCACCGCTGCTTCTCCCAATACTGTGTGGTATGTTCCACAAAACCTACCGTCTGATGTCATCAACGTTATTCCACCTGCTGAGCCTCCAGGCAGGGTAGCTGACAATGCAGACATGCCAATATTGTCTGTCAAACCCTATACTTGGCGGACCCTTGATGTATGCTACTTGATAATGTAATAACCGATCAGTAAACTCGCGCGTTAACCATTAGGTCATAATGCACCACTCTAGTCTAGGGGATATGGGGAGGAGGAGCCCTTGCTGGTCAGAACCAGCCACGCCGGTAGGGGGAGTAAGTTCTCACGTAGCGGTCATTATCCTCTTTGTCAGCTCCACCGTTTGTTGTGGCAATTGTCATCGTTGTCGGGGAGGTCGTCAAAGGATAGGGGCAGTGTCTCCGACGACGATTGTCAGAGCTCGCCTCTAGTTTCGGGGAGTACTACACTAGCCCGTCTCTTAGCTGATGTTGGCAGAGTGGACTTTTTCTCTTAAATCGCCTTTTTACGATTAGCAGAGGCATGCTCTGGTCCAAGTATTAGTATAATTAGTATTAATAGTTTTTGAGTGCTTTAACAGTTGAAATTATTCGCGCCTCCAAGATAAAACAATTTCTATAAGTTTGAGTTACCACCATGCATACTTATTTCCAAGGGGTGGGACGTAAGAAGTGTCGCGGGGGGACAAGGGGTGGACAGGCCCGTGCTGGTCAGAACCAGCCACAAGCGTATGAGGAGGATAGGATTTTCCCCACGTCGTGGTCGTCTCCGTCTGTGTCATCATCAGTCCGTGTTGTCATTGTCGTCGCCGTCGGGGAGGTAGTCACAGGGAAGGGGAAAGTTCCCCGACGACGACCCAGAGCTCACCATTACTTTCAGGGAGTGAAACACCCATACTCACGGCCCAAACCACGAGAAGGTTGCAAGTTGGATCTTGATAGCCCTGCTCTGGGCCAACTTTACCCCGGGCCCAGACGGGGATAAAATAAGTTTAAGAAAATAGTATAAAGATGATAGATAGAGGTGTGTCCGACGACGACTGCCAGAGCTCGCCTGTAGTTTTGGGGTGTAATATGCTCCATATTTGCGAATTAAACTACCAACTTCTACGCCTTTTATGATAAGCAGACCCAGGTGAGGGTCAAACTATTCGCCGTTTTTATGTTTATTTTGGGCTAAGGGCGCGTCAACAGTCACGTCATAATGGGTGCGCTTGATGATTATGTTTTTAAAAGATAGACTTTTGCTCTTACCTCGACTTTAACGATTAGCAGAGCCATGCTTTGGCAGATTCTACCCGGGACCTGACGCAGAGACATTAAGTGACGGTGCTGAGACGACGTGAGAAACTAGGGCGCTGCAACCGGTTAGGTCATATTGCGCCGCATGTGATATTGAAAGTAAATAAATGAGTTTGTAGTGTTGGTCTTTAAATTATTTCCTGAGTATTCGTTGTTTAATGGTTACTAGGAAAACGCCAAAGTCGTTGTAAGACGACAAACATTCTTCAACCTATTTAACACTGTCTAGCACAAAATTTCAAAGCAACGGAATAGTTTACTACTGTAAAATACTATACCGACTGTGGCCCAAGTTTTTATTCGAAATAAGATTTGGAAGAATACAACTAGGGACGTTAACAAGATTCACCTATTTTCTATAACTTGCATAGTGAAACGAATCGTCTATTATCCTGAATAAACAGCAATATTCTCCGATTAGTACACAGATAGAAGATCTCATTGTAGTAAAAAATAAACAGTATAACTTATTGCCGGTTGCACCAAAATGCGCTGAACTCGAGTTCATTTGATCTGCAGGTTCAAGTATACTAGAGTTCACGAGCTACGTTGAAGCCGCTGCGTTCCACCACGACGAAAACAGCTGAACTCAGGTTGAAGCAACACGTTCGATTGAGTTTGGCGCTGTTTGGATTTTGCATTTCAACAAGCAACGTGATTGGGTGGTTGAGGGGGTCTATTCTATAGCCGTCACATAAATAAATATATAATCAAAGTGTAAACAGAGGTCTTTTGACGATACCAATTTTCAACATTTGAATCTAGAAAACAGTTTGGCGGTTCTAATAATAGTACACAATGGAGTCCAAGAATAAAAAGTTTAAGAGAAGCGCAAACTTTACCAATACTGATAAGGCGCAACTTATTAATATTGCTACAAAGATGTGCATGTGATCGAATGCAAGTTCACTGACGGTACTACCAAGCACAAGAGAAGAACCTGGCATTATTGCCGAAGACTTCAATGCACAAAGTGGATCCTGCTTACGAACGGCAACTTCCCTAAGAACTTGCTACCATATCTACTTGGTCTTCGCTTGTCAAGTTTTCGATAACCTTCTAGCCTAGAACTAGCCTACTAATGTGGGCTAGTCCTAGGGCCTTGGCTTTACGCCCTACAACTAAAGGTCTAAGGCCTAGCTAGTTCTTAGGCATGTCCCTATATTTATATGGCTAGGGCCTACTCACTTGTCTTTTAAGAATTTTATTGATGTTTTATGCGTTCTCAACCTCTAGAACCGATTACTTAGATAAGTGGATTGATTGGATATTGCTTAACGTCTCATATTTATGCAACTAGGCTAATCGAGACGAAGGAGGGACGAGGATGACGCGGGTGACAAGGGGACAGCCTGTGTGGTCAGAACCAGCTCAAGCGTAGGGGAGGGCGGGGTTT
>JAMZAV010011248.1:0-18544 GCA_024449915.1 Sweltsa coloradensis | reverse complement strand
AGAAAGTACAAACCTATTATAAATGACTTTTTTAGTAGAGTTAGACAAGTATAATGTAGGTATGTAATATAGATACACATGGAAGTACTTGACGCAAGTCCGTACAACATGTTAGCTTCGGTTTTGACCGAGTTTGTATGAAATACATCCAATAAAATAATAAAAATAATAATAATAATAATAATAATAATAATAATAATACTAATAATAATAATAATAATAATAATAATAAAAATAATAATAAATTGGACAAGAACAAGAAATAAGCTACAAGAAATAAAGAAAATGTGGAAACAAGATCAAGTCACTACAATACCAATTATTGTGTCAGCCACGGCAGTTATACCACACAACCTACACAATAGTTTACACCAACTGGACATTAACAAGAATTTATTCATCAAAATGCAGAAAGCGGTTATAATTTGTACATGCCATATAGTCCGAAAATTCCTCAATGACAATGTTTTATAAAATCATTTTATGTTGTATATTTTGTAAAGATTAAGATTAGTTTTTGATTTGAATGTTATGTTGAATACTGTATAGATTTTAGATAAGTTTTGAATATGAATGTTTTGTTATTATTATAGGCACATGCATTGCTTGACATAGTCCGCAATACATTGCATTTACTTGTACCGGTTTGTACCGAGATGTGGAAACATGTGAATAAAAATAATAATAATTATAATAATGCAGTGTTGTTAAGTATCTGAGTAAAAATAGTTCAGTAGAAGTAATTAGGTACTTAATGAGTATTGAGTTATTACTTTCATTTTAATGTAACTGAAACGAAAGTACTTTTATAAGTAATTTTACTCAGTTTTCAATTACTTTTGACAGTTACTTTACTCAACCATGCTGTACAGTAATATAAAATCATATCACCCCGTCTAAAACTCAATCAATAAAAACAAATTTAACTTTATTTAAGAGTGTGTTCTGATGGAATGACATTTTTCCATTGAAACCGCTTGAGCTCGTAGTACAAATACTTTGAACTCGCGAACTCAACCAGACTGGTGAGAAAATTGTCCAATAACCCTGGCCATTGTACCGAAAACATTTAAAACCGGTTCGAAATAAATATATCGAAAATTTTGAGGTTTAATATCTGTTGTGCACGCCGAAGTTAAGATTCTTTCTACATTAACAACGAGTACGTTATACTTGCGAAAATATCTCAACTAGGCATATCGTTAGTAGCCTAGGAATAGTAAAACAATTAATGAAATTTAAATTATTATGTACGCTGTTAACTTTGTGTAGTGGTAGGTCTAGTGAACGACAATGTCAAAAGAGGAAACAGGCAAATTCTGTTGGAGAAAACAACAAACAATTTCTTGAGTCATTATTTTAACCACAAACAAATATGTTCGTCATGTTATCAGTAATTGCATTTTAAAGTAACTTAAAAGTAATTTAGTGACTTCATAAAGTAACTGTATCTGTAACTCAATTACTTTGGTAATAATTTGTAACTGTAATTTAATTACTTTCACAAGGACTACAAAATGACTTTACAAATGTAACTTTTACAACATTGGTTGTATGCATACAATGGAAGTAGACCCTGGGTCTACATGTTCCATAATCAACGACATATACAATTTAATTAGTTATAGTCTCAGTGCTTCACCAAGCATTAAACAGACAGGCATAGGACTAAGACTTCGTCACAAGAAATGCTGTCAGTAGTTGATGACGCCATAATCCCCACAAATTCAAAAATTAGTAAGAAAAAATAAACAGCAGCCAAGCTCTCCTTCAAAGATCTTTGGCTGTGAATGCTGTTGCTGTGAGATATAGAAGATGAGACAAAGCTTTTCATTCTTTCTCCATAGTTTCGCTTTGAAAAGAAGTAAGATCATTTTGCCTGTTGACGAGCGCCAAGCTAACGATTTTTGTGGTAAAAAAGAAAAAATTTTTAAACACGAAATCATAAAAAAAAATTGCTTGGCCATGAACCAAATTCAATGGCCAAGCTATGTTTTTTAATATTATTGTTGTATTCATGGTGCTAGAATCGTTTAATTATTAGCCCCATTTGACAAGTAGAGACTCGACTGTTTCTAAGGCCCAGGGCCTATTCTTAATGATGTCTCGAATTATCACCCACTTTTTGGCCTATGATTATAAAAGCCCCATGAAGAATGATCTAGCTAGCCTCTAAACTAGAGGCTATCATTCGCCCAGTATAGCCATGTACGGGGGTCCATTAACTTGGCTCAACCACCAATGAAATTATGACGTTCGATATGCTGTGAATTTTGCACACTTTTTGCACAATTTTGCACAACCAATTTCGATTTTTGCACAAGCAACACAAAAAAGTTACGACAACTTCATTTTGGCTGAGCCAAGTTAATGGTTTTCAAAATAATGTATACGGGGAGTATACGGCTTGGATGTGATTTTAACAAGTTTTTGTTTGCGTGCGATCACAAAAAAATCATAGCAAGCGATGAATCGCTATGTTGATCGGTGCCCGCGTTTGTTATTGAAAACAATAAATAAATAATAATTAATTAATTAATTAATAAATAAATAAATAAATAAATTGTATTTAGAGTCTACCCACTCAGGTATATAACTGATTTTCAGTGGGGGACAGTAAATCAAAGCGACTAAGCATACCCTGTAGGCCCCGACGCAATCGACATGTGAGCGATAACCAACCAAAGATCGATATTTTTAATAGGAAATATAGCAATCAGTGGTATGGACAGTGCGAACACCAGCGGATCAACGCCAGAATCAACCAGGCCGATTAAGAACAATTCTGAATTTATTATGTGCTTCGTTGCTAGGACGGCTCCAAAGTCACCGTTCACAAACTCTTAAGACACGAACTGATGGACTGGTCCAAATCGGAAGTTAAAAGACTTCTGACTTTAGCGGGAATCGAAACCTGGACCTTCTGCATTGGAAGCAGATACGCCAACAACAAGACCAACGAGCCACAAACTATCATAAGTCACCGTTTGCATCATATTATTTTACTATTTTGAGGGGCAGTATATTTCATAACCTTGAACACATTTACATGTTCCTGGATTGTAACCGGGGCCATCAGTATTGAAAGCTGGAGAACGGTGCTGTAACATATTGTGTATGTATGGAAATCTAGCGTAACTCGAAATAGGGAATATTCCACTTCCGCCAAATATAGCCCAGGAATTATAGATTTTGACATCAACATCCTTAACCTAAAGCTGATTTTTGGCACACATGTAGCATTTGTCATTCTCAAACGTACAGAGAGTTCCCAAAAGCACGACGCTTGCTTCCTCCGCTATCGCGCCAAAGGGCTTAAGTCACACTGGTCACATAAAAATGCTTGTAAAACCTGAACCAACAGAGATATCTCTGTGATTTTTGTTTCAAAATAATCGGGACTATGTATGCTTTGTGCTTAATATCCAAAACATATATTATTACCCATTAATATTAGTTACAAACACGAATAGTGCTGGTGCCTAACTTAGTACTTCCAAGAAATCCCGTAAATCTTGAATTAGGTCGAGTTCACGAAAAATTATCAAGACACTTATAAATATGCGGTGGCTGTCTTGTAGAAGCCACTTTTTCATTTTTTACCGTGCGATGAAAATTGACTGAGATATGACCAAAATGACAAACGGTTGCGCATCGGCACTATAGCCAAATAGTCCGTGGAACAAGCTGCATCAAACTATAAAAACATTTCAAAGCCGGAAACCTACAACAAAATTTAGGATCTGTGTAAAAGACATATGTTAAGAATGTTATTTTCACTTGGGACATGCTTGGTAGCAAATAAGTCACCTGTCATGGCATCCTGAAGATGGCCACCAAAATAATTCTTAAAATTGCTGTAACTCAAGAAGTAATCATTGGATTTGAACAAAATGGGTATTGTTTTAATGAGTTTCTAATGTTCTACAAAAAATGTCAGCAGGTTTACCGCAAATGCAATAGTTTCAATTATATTTATAAATTACTACAATGTATTGCAATTATAGCACTTTTCAATATATATATATAATGTAAAAACTCGCTAGATTGCCAAGAAATTTTTCACACTATACTAAAATAACGTCAACCAAATCCAAAATTGTTACTCCCGAAACGAAATTCCGGTAACTTTTTTATTAATTAATAATTAAATTAATCATTAATTAAATCCCAATTAAAAGTTTATTATTCACGTACCACAATCACATAGTGTATCACACAAGAACAATATGACCACAAAGAACCAAAAAAAATTAGTTCCAAAAATTTATTCCAATCACTTTACTATTAATTCAATTAATTCAATTAATTAAAAATAATGACAGTAATCTCGATTAATTTTGTAAAATTACACAATGTGGTCGACCTTGGTATCATTTTAAAGCTAGTTTTAAGACGAATAAATGTAATGAAAAAATTAATTAATTAAATTAATAAATCACCGATATAATTACATTTAAGTTAAACTATCCCACTTTTGACATATGTATTGTTATGTATAACCTAAAACTCGATCGATCGTCATTAAATATACTACTCTACTGACATAATGTCAATGAAATCCAAAATGTCATGTCCCGAAACAAAATTCCTATAACTTACCGATTAATTAACTAATTAATTGAATAATTACTTATATCTCAATAATTGTTGTTATTGACAATCGTAAAAGTACGATATTCATGAGAAATATTTCTTCGATTATACCCAAAAACGTGGAAAGTCTAAGTTCAGAGATTTCGAAGGTCGCCTCACAAATTTCATCAAGATCGCATATGACGTTTGCCCGGTAGAGCGCAAACAAACAGACAGAAAACAAACAAACCAAAAAAAAAACGAACTATTTTTATTTTATTTTTTTTTTTGGGGGGGGGGGGGGCGGTGAAATTGAGTCTTTGCTTCGCTCATTCTACAACAAACAATGTGTTTAAATCAATTAATTTAAAGAAAAAATAATAATTTTGAGTTCTACCCACTCAGTTATATGTATATATATAATTATTTCATAATTCAATTAGCGGGAAAGTAGCATGAACTTAATTTTGGCCCTATTTATTTTTTTTAATTATACTCGCATTGTTTATATTTGATTCTTCCGTTGGCCATTTTGTATGTGCTACGTGATTGTCAACAACAATTATTGAGATATTGACTTTTTAATTTCACCCCCCCCCCCAAAAAAAACAAAAAAAAAAATAGTTATTTTTTTTTTGGTTTGTTTGTTTTTCTGTCTGTTTTGTTTGCGCTCTACCGGGCAAACGGTCATATGCGATCTTGATGAAATTTTAGAGGGACCTTCGAAATCTCTGAACTTAGACTTTCCACGTTTTTGGGTATAATCGAAGAAATATTTCTCATGAATATCGTACTTTTACGATTGTCAATAACAACAATAATTGAGATATAAGTAATTATTCAGTAATTAATCGGTAAGTTATAGGAATTTTGTTTCGGGACATGACATTTTGGATTCATTGACATTATGTCAGTAGAGTAGTATATTTTAATGACGATCGATCGAGTTTTAGGTGTACATAACACATACATATGTCAAAAGTGGGGTATTTAACTTAAATGTAATTAATTCGGTGATTAATTAATTAAATTAATTAATTTTTTCATTACATTTATTCGTCTTAAAACTACCTTTAAAATGATACCAAGGTCGACCACATTGTGTTAATTTTACAAAATTAATCCAGATTACTGTCATTATTTTTAATTAATTGAATTAATTGAATTAATAGTAAAGTGATTGGAATAAATTTTGGAACTAAATTTTTTTTGGTTCATTGTGGTCATATTGTTCTTGTGTGATACACTATGTGATTGTGGTACGTGAATAATAAACTTTTATATGGGATTTAATTAATGATTAATTTAATTATTAATTAATAAAAAAGTTACCGGAATTTCGTTTCGGGAGTAACAATTTTGGATTTGTTGACGTTATTTAAGTATAGTGTAAAAATTTCTTGGCAATCTAGCGAGTTTTACATTATATATATATATATTGAAAAGTGCTATAATTGCAAATACATTGTAATAATTTATAAATATAATTAAAACTATTGCATTTGCGGTTTAAACTGCTGACATTTTTTGTAGAGCATTAGAAACTCATTAAAACAATACCCATTTTGTTCAAATCTGATGATTACTTCTTGAGTTACAGCAAATTTTAATAATATTTTGGCGGCCATCTTGAGGACACCATGACAGGTGACTTATTTGCTACCAAGCATGTCCAAGTGAAATAACATGTCTTAAATATGTCTTTTAACCAGATCCTAAATTTTGTTGTAGGTTTTCCGGCTTTGAAATGTTTTTATAGTTGATGCAGCTTGTTCCACGGACTATTTGGCTACAGTGCCGATGCGCAACCGTTTGTCATTTTGGTCATATCTCAGTCAATTTTTATCGCACGGTAAAAATAAAAAAGTCGCTTCTACAAGACAGCACCCGCATATTTATTATGTCTTGATAATTTTTCGTGAACTCGACCTAATTCAAGATTTACGGGATTTTCTTGGAAGTACTAAGTTAGGCACCAGCACTATTTGTGTTTGTGACTAATATTAATGGTAATAATATATGTTTTGGATATTAAACACAAAGCATACATAGTCCTGATTATTTTGAAACAAAAAATCACAGAGATATCTCTGTTGGTTCAGGTTTTACAAGCATTTTTATGTGACAGTGTGACTTAAGCCTTTGGCGCGATAGCGGAGGAAGCAAGCGTCTGTGCTTTGGGAACTCTCTGTGTGTTTTATAAGAATGATTAATACTAACGATGTTCCAAAATTCAGCTTTAGGTTAGCAATGTTGATCTTTTGGCCTAAAATCTCTTATAATGCCTGGGCTAATACTGTACGAATAGATTTTTTAGAAGAAGTATTTCGTCCCGATTACAAATATGTACTTTGTTTTTCCGTGGGAAATAATAATCAGTGATTTATAGCCGTTTTAAAAGCAGCACTTTTTTAAAGCGGCAAAAACGACTGTGACGTCAGAACTGTGTTGATCCAGCGCCGTCTGGAAAAAACATACATCCAGACCAAAGATGTTGGAATAGTATTATAGTAGGATCGAGATATACATCAAGACGGCGGTGTTTTAAACAAAGCAGCGCCTAGCGTAGCCTACAGTAATGTAAACAGATGGCGGACATTTTACATTTAACGCCTAGCCAGAAAACGGAAAAGTTGGGACATTGCAACAAAAAAACAAAACTGAAAACAGTCCTAGGTTCTAGGCCAAAGACGTAAAAAAATTATTTATAATACAACAGTCTTAGGCCAATCGTTCCTGTGGGATATGGGCATTGGTATGTGAATACTAAAATTACTCACTTGACAAGCCCTAGGCTTAAACTTGCCAACCCTAGGGCCTGCACATTTCATGTTCTGACACAATCCCGCACAAAAACCTTACTTGATGACTAATTAAAGCCTATTGTAGATAAAGAAAAACCATGATAGTCTTAGGCTATGCAAAAAACTCAAGACAAAATGCTCGTTATTTTTATCCCCAATGATCTCGCGAAATCTCCTGTCACATACGAAAAAAGAAAAACAAAAGACGGTGAAAATGTACATCCCTGTGGAGTTGTTTGTGTTGAGCGGATGGGCGAGCACCGCCGTCTGTATGTAAATATGTACAAATATACGTACATTTAGTTTCCAATTGGCCTTGACTCAACACAGTTATGACGTAGTACCGTCCAAAGATGGCGCACGCTCGTTTTTGGCGCGCAAACTGGGGGACCCATTTAATTCTTGTTTAAATTACACAAAAAACATTTTTTTTTAAATAAAAAAAAGTGCAGTGACTATTAAGACATGAATAAGAATTAAAATAAAATATAAAATATTAAGTGGAATATTCCCTATTTTAATTAACTGAAAATACACTATACAACCGACTGTGTTGGATTGAGCGTTATGCGCGTGACTTTGATTCGGGAGGTCCCAGGTTCAAATCCCTTCGAGACCGGCAACCCTGACTGAAGTGAAACAACGAGGCACATAATACATTCTTAGGTGTTCTGTATAAGCCTTGTTGATTCTGGCGATGTCCGTACATAATACATTCTTAGGTGTTCTGTATAAGATTGGTAAGAATCGTGTCCATCTGGTCTCTAGTTGGTCATTGTTCGCTCATCGATGGTGTCGCTATTATAGAGTTGGCTTGGGCTGCTGTAAAAGTTATGTCCCCCCCTGAAGATCGCATGATCGAGGTTTGGTCACTGTGTGGTTCCAGCGAGACTACATCGTCAACAACAATACGCAGTACGCACACAATATGGATGGTAAAGTATGAATTTTATCATCGTCCCCACAACTGTGACCAAACCTCGATCGTTCTGCGCTCTGGTGGATTTTTTTTTACCATTGAGTCCTTGTTATCCATTGCAAATTGTGTGCTGTGGACTTTGATATGTGGTATAGGTGGCAGTGCTGATTGCTTGATGTTGGAGGATGTTTTTTTTCCATCGGAAAAAAATAGATTCGGTTTAAAGAAGTTTTTTTTTAAATTAAACTTTACATGCTTTAAAACTCCTCTCAAAAGCAAAATCGCTTTCTCCCCCCCCCCCTTTTTAGACAATAAAACAAACAGGCAATGATTAACAAATAATACAATGAAAATAAAATTTAAAAAACAAATCATCCCAATTACATGCAATATTTGATTCACTAAACAGAACACTATTAATTCGTTCTACACACACATTTTGAAAATTTTGTGTTTAAAAATTTGAAAAGCATGTCAATAAGTGATGCTTTTAAGTTGATGCTGCATGTTGGTGTGATAAATAATCAAATGAACTTTTCATGTTGGTCCAAAACCTTATTTTAAGTCTCGAAGTTGGGGGGGGGGGGGGTATATGCAAGCGTGAATAAGGTCAGCTAATTAAGAGTTAACAACAGTAGTAGAAAATAATTACTTCTGTTTCATTTCTGAGCTGAAGTTGTCGTGTGAGATCAAGGAAAAAATTACTTTTCTTGTTTAGTCCTCACGAAGATTTGGTGCTGTTGAGCCTACAAAAGTACAAGGTAATAGATATCTAGACAAACAATCGTACTTTGTTTCACGTGTCGAGTATCCCAAGCTTTATATTGTAGTCGCTTTCTTGTGTTCTTAAAAGAGAAAGTAATGCAAAAATCTTGACATGAGAATGCGCATGGCACTGAGCTTTTTGTGCATTATATTATATAAATTATCCAACTCGATAAGGAAGGTGTATACGCACAGAAAGTACTAGCAAAGCGAAGCGCAAACACAGCGGTTATCACTAGCTGGTACGAAATAAAGACATGTGATCTACCTGTACGCAACAACCGACTGCTTCATTTCTCGCATCAATAGTATCAATTGAAGAAGGGGAAAAACAACAATAGTTCAAACGAGCAAGAAATGACGACCGCGTAAAACGCAAGAAAGGAGACTACCTAAGCTTAGATAATATTATTTTACTTCGCAAGGATGAGACCGCGGGAATTAGTAAAGTAATTATAGGGATTTTCTTTGCGGTGTTCAAAACAAAGGTGCTCACAGTCGTATGAAAGATACAACTGCTTAACACGGGGGTACTCCCGACACAATGGTAAAGTTATAATTGCCATTGTATCAGTGACGTCAGATACCAAATGACCAATCATAAATTAGTAACGACTTACGGAGGGACCATACAGTAGTTCTCAGTGACACTTCAACACAATCGTCGTAACAACACACAAGGGTGACAAACTAGTGCTGTGCTACGGATCCAGACGAAGACCTAGTAGGTAAGTGCTCAGATTTATATTATTATTCATTATAAAATCCATTCATAACCAGACTTTCGAAATATATTTTCTTCTATTGCAACAGACGATTTAAAAAATGTCTTTTTAAGTCGATTCGTCTTTTTAATTAAGTCCGATCGATAACCGATATTTCGATTGTATCTAATACCTTCAAAACAATCGATAATCGATTCAGTATTGCCGAATCGAGATCCAATATAACAGATAGTCGAATGATCCAGTTGAGAATTTGAATGTTGCTTTTTTTTCGATCGTATTGTTCGCACCGTTGTAATTTCATAATTATAAATTTTTTGTTTGCTGATTTTTTAAAAATTCGATAATTTCTTTGATTTTCTTATTTTTTTGTTTTTGTTTATTTGCGTGATCTTGTTCGATTTGTTTTTTCCTTTTTTAATGAGCGTAGCGAGCGAAGCAAAGTTTCCATTTCACTACAATAAAGAAAAAAATCCGGAATGTTTTTTCCCTGGATTCCGGCTAAACCGATACTCCAGTTACGACGAAATTTTCTGGAGGCCTTCGAAATCTCTGAACTGCAACACTTAGAACTGCCACGTTTTGAGCGCAATCGAAAATTTATTTTTCATGAAAATCGCAATTTTACGTTTTTTGATTTTTTTTTAAAAATTTCTTTGACTTATAACACCTACATTGTTTATCCGATTGTAATGATTTTTTCACAGATCCTTAATTTTATGAACTTATATATTGGTGTGAAATTTAAGCGACTTTTTTTCGACTTACATGCTTTATCCGATTGTAATGATTTTTTTTACAGAACCTTATGTGTAATTTGAGCGCAATCGAAAAGTCATTTCTCACGAAAATCGCAATTTGACGCTTTTTTCGTTTAAAAAAATCTACGCTCATCCAACTACGCGCCTGAAAAAGCGTTTCCGAAGCTTCCAAGTTTAAATCATTTTTTTGGATGGGCGTAGTGAGCGATTTTTGTGTGTCTGTTAGCACGATTCCGGCTAAACCGACACACCAATTACGATGAAATTTTGTAGAGGCCTTCGAAATTTCTGAACTTAGAACAGCCTCGTTTTTTTAAGCACAATCAAAAATTATTTCTCATGGAATCCGCAATTAACTTTTTCTTCGATTTTTAAAAGTTTCTTCGACTTAAAAACACCTACATGCTATATCCGATTGTAATGATTTTTCCACAGAACCTTAATTTTATGAATTCATATATTCGTGTAAAATTTGAGCGCAATCGAAATATTATTTCTCATGAAAATCGCAATTTTACGATTTGTTGCAATTTAAAAACAAATTCTTCGACTTTAACACCTACATGTTTTATCCGATTGTAATGCTTTTTTCACAGAACCTAAATTTTATGAATTCATATATTCGTGTGAAATTTGAGCGCAATCGAAATAATATTTCATATGAAAATCGCAATTTTGAGATGTTTTCGATTAAAAAAAAAAATCTTCTACTTATAACACCTACATGCTTTATCCAATTGTACTGTTTTTTTCACAGAAACTTAATTTTATTAATTAATATATTCGTGTGAAATTTGAGCGCAACAGAAAAAATATTACTCATAAAAATCGCAATTTTTCGTTTTTTTTCATTTAAAAAAATTACGATTTTTTTAGTATAAAAAAAGTCTTCGACTTTTATTCACAGAACAACAAAAAATCTGCATAACTCATGGTAGCTCAATGCACCAATTGCGCTCATCCAACAACGCGTCTGAAAAAGCGTTTGCGAAGCTTCCTAGGGAATTAAGAATGCGCAGATGTCGAAGAGTACATGAGCTTGGCCCTTCTTTCAGATCTCATTACTTTTTCAGTTCCATTGTGTTGCATTTGTATACCCGTTGGCTTGTTTAACAAGCCATGGGACCCTCCCCCCATATCCCATAGGCTAGAGTGGAGCATTATGACCAAACGGTTGAGGGCCCTTAATACAAACTAGGAAGCTCGTAAATGCTGTTTCAGGCGCGTTGTTGGATGAGCGTAATTGGTGCATTGAGCTGCCATATGTTATGCACAGGGCCGTTTCAACTAATAATGAGAACATAGGCACAAATTTTTAGGTCGCCCCCCTCCCCCCACGCAACTATGGAATCCAAAATATCGTTATGTTTATTGTGTACATACGATGCAATGTTTTCTAATTTCACAAATAATGTTTTTAGGCAATTGCTAGGGCCTAGTCCTACTAGACAAGAACTGATGGACTGCTTTTTGTTATAAGGGGTGTTTTGTTTAACGCTAAAACTCAAAAAATATATCCTTTGCATTCAGTTCTAACTAGTAATGAATTTAGCAACTAAACAGAAAAATTGATTTGGGGTACCATGACCTCCCAAAAAATTGTCAAACATGACATTTTTCGAGCTAGGTTCCATCGGCAAAAATCTCCCATAAGAAATAACATGGGGACGATCTTTATGCCCCGTGACCTTGAACGATTATGATCTAAAAAAATATTGGCCAATATTGCCTTTTCTGTAAATTCTCTATATTTTGTTTTGTAATTTGGGTAAGTAGTTCGGTCAAATATGCTGATTACCAAGATGGTGTGTGATTTTTGGAATGCATATTTTTTACTGTTGGTTGGAGGGTATCTTTGGGCACAGTTTGAAGATATACGGTGTAAAAAATGAGAATTTTGATTGCGTACGTTGCTCTAGTATCTATGGACAAACAAGAAGCAGGTTGAAGCCGATTTAAGAAATTTCCCAATACACCAATTTTCGCAAATTTCTGGTTAAAAAAATTGAAAAATTCGTTTTAAATCACAGTTACAAGACATAATTTTTTAAACGATCATTTTAGTGTAGTATTGTGCTGTAGATCTTATGGTGAAAAATATTTTTTTGAGTTAATAGCCCCTTTAAGTCCAAATCAGAATGGAATCGAACCCTGGACCTTGTGCATTTTAAGCAGGTAGTTTAACCACATGACCAACGAGTCACACATATTCACACACATTTACACACACACACACATACACAAATTCTTATCAACAATGGAAAAAAGCAGTGTGCAAGAGTTAAAAAATTTTCCAACTAATCTATTGTTTATTTTTGTTTTGCAACAAAATCGTATATGTTTGCCACAAAAAACCTTTTCTATTTCCGGTTTTTCACCCGCTAATCTTAAAAAATCCATTTAAAGTAACTATTTATGAATATACAAAGAAACAGAAAAATACGGTGTTCATCCTAACACCAAAAAAATTGGCAAACCTAAAACTTTGGAGTTAGTAAATTTTCGAGCATCGGCCAAAAACTCCCATGAGAAATAACATGGGGACGATATTTATGCGCAGAATTTAAGTCCAAAAAAATGATGGCCATCATTGACGTACTTAACAACCTTGGTTGTTAATCCTCTACTTTTTGTTTATGTAATTTGAGAAAGTGGTTTTGTCAAAATATGCTGGATTACCCAAGGAAAAAGTGTTACTTTGGAAGTTATATTTTTGCGTGTTTACAGTGTATATTTGTGCACAGTTTCAAGACACAAATTTTCGGATCAAAAAACCAGAAAAACTTTAAAAAATCTAAAATCACAGTTACAAGATATAATATTTTTAACGGTCATTTAATTGTAATATTAATACACCCAAATACAAAATAATTTAAAAAGCGGCAGCCAAGCTCTCCTTCTAAAGTCTTCGGCTGTGAATGCTGTGAGATATAGAAGTTGAGCCAAGCATTTCATTCTTTCTCCCTAGTTTCGCATTGAAAAGAAGTAAGACATTTGCCCTGTTGGACGAGGCCAAGCCCAACATTTTCGTGGTAAAAAAAGTCAAAATTTTAAATCAAAATCGTAAAAAATAAAAATTACTTGGCATTGACTTTTTGGGAGTCTCATAATGAACCAAAATTCAATGGCCAAATATTTTTTTTTTATGATTTGAATTTTAAAAGTTAGACGTTTTGACACGAATCTGGTTGCTTGGCGCTCGCAACCGGCGAAATGATCTTACTTCTTTTCATGTGAAAACTAGGGAGAAGAAGAAAATGCCTTAGACTAAACTTCTGTATCTTAACAGCATTCGCAGCCGAAGAATTTTGAAGGAGAGCTTGGCTGCCGTTTTTTATTTTACATTTTTTTTGTATTTGGGGGCGATAATACTTTATTTTGCTGTTTGTTTCGTATCAAGGCGTGAAATACTTGTAAACGATAATTCAAAGAAAGCTGAAAATTTCAAATGTAATTTTCTATTCTAAAATTTAAATTGAATTTAGATATTTAAATTGCTGGGATGTACGGCTTAGACGGAGTAATTGATTCACTTTCTTAATACGTTACTAGTATCAATACATTTCGGGTGAAGCAAATAACGGAATTTGTCATGAAACATAAAGCAAGTGTTGGATATACAGTGCCTTTCAAAACAGATTGTCTAGCAAAAGCTTCAATTTTTTATTTTTTTATTTATTTATTTAACGTCTATCCTATTCAGTTATAAATTGTTTTTGTTTACAATCTGTAGTTGGCAAATACAATGCTTTTATAGAGTTTGTTATGATTAATCGTCTTGTTATGAAAATTGCATGAATATTAAGGTGAATACAAATTTATAATGGTTAAGAGCATGTTTAATTCAAGTTTGTACAAATTAACACGCCTTATTAACTACGAGTTTTGATAATTATCCAAAATTTCGATTTTTTCCAGTCCCTGTTACCCGATTTTGATTTTGAAAGCAAAAGTGATTGCGTCTGAGATACATCTAAGTGTGGTCCAAGTTTCATAGTCTAAGATGTACCGTTTCTCTGTAGGCTTTTATTTCCTCTCCCCAAGAATAAGCCAGCTAGCCAAGCCGGAAGGTTTTCAACAATGTTTAGGTACTTTTTTAACACAGAATGGGTTATCGGAATCGGGCTGATTTTTTTTGTTAAGGGTCATTTGGACCAAACAATCAGGTCATATACCGAGTTTCAAGATTTGTAATTCTTTCGGGGCGGGTTTGCAGATAGCTGAAAACCCCCCAACTCTGGTAGCTGTAAACAGGGCCCGCGCGTTCGTCGTCGCCTAGCAGTCGCGTGCGCCTTGGCTGCGGGGGTCGCCGTGAACGACGTCGCCTAGATTATGCTCTAATTTTGTGGTTATAACTTATGTTTTTGGGGTAATAGTCCCTTATAAAGTGGACGTTGGTCAAAATCACTTTGGTTTTAACAAGAAAGTGTGTGGGTTTATCGTACATATTTTTTCCGAAAATGTCTCTGTAAGTTTTGAATAAGAATGCATAATAGAAAAGCGAAGGCATTTCAGTACAATCGAACAAATCGTAGTGTTGCGATTATGATATGTCATATTTGTACAATTTCATTCAAGAACATAGAAGCTTAAAGTTAGGATACTTTAAATATTTATTTTTGTGGCCATAAGAAGAAGCAATCGTTTACCTGAATCGTGTCGGAGATCGGTAAAATAAAATAGTAGCGTCCCCCCGCCAAAGAAGATCGTCGAGCGTCAGCCCACTTATTGTTTTAGAAATTAACCACTGCTTAAAACCTAGATAGTCACCTAAAGAGGGTTGCACTGGGTGTATCTAGGTACTCCTACCACAAGTGGTGAGCGGGTATCCCTTACAATAAATTTTGCTGCGCCCTCAATCAAAATTAAACTAAAACACAGCGTAAACACTCGATTTAATAGCCGAGAGGTATACCTTTCCAATATTTGCTCAAATAACATGCGAAAGCAGGATCTTGACATAGATTCTTGTAGATTGGAAGCCTTGGAAAGAAAAGCGACCATTTCTTAAGCGTTGGTGTTTATCGTGCTCGCAAATATTGCTTCGTGCTGGATGTGTCGTGTAGCTTTTCGATGACAATGCCGTAAGGCGGAGTGCATTCGGGATGAGGCCAATAATGCACAATTGTTTTTTGTGATGATTAATTAATTGTGACAATCTCTAATTATCCAAATGATTGTTTTGAAAAAAGATGTAGCCACCATAAAAGCTTTCTTGGCAAAGTTTAACTAGCCACTTCTACCTTGGTTGTTTCATTATGAGCAAAGATTAGAAAATTATGGCTTTTTTGGCTGAAAATAATCATCCATCCATTTATTTATTATTTATTTATTTTTTATTTAACGTCTATCCTATTCAGTTATAAAAACTGATTTACAAAGGAGACACATCAACGCAACTGTAAAGAGAATTTGCGACGGCACTTAGAAATAATGTTTTTAAACAGTTGCTAAAAGTGTTTGCATTAATTCATCAGAATAAAACGAATAATACGGAATGATGTGCATGAGGGGTTGTTTGCAAAAACAGCCAATGTCCAAAATTACCGATTTCGAGCCCATACCATCAAAAAATTCGTATTTTCACTGGGAATAATACTAAAATAAAAGTTCTGGCAAAAACAACCTATGTCACACGTTTAACTGTGAAAAAAACAGGAGTTCTCACCAAAAACAAACCAATGTCCATTATTTTTTTTATTTTTTTCTGCATTAAAGGTGGTTCAAGAGGTTGACAGCTATCCAGCTGTTATGTTGGAAACTATAGATGTATCATATATATATCGTAATTGAAGTTTTGGAAAAATAACTCAACAAACATGTTATACATTTTAAAATATTCTACCAAACCCCCACAAATGGTCCAAACGTGTTTTTTTTGTCTTTCTGGGAAGTTTACTATGGCAAAAAGTCAGAGCAGAAATAAAAAACTATTGATCAAGATACACAGTTTTAAAACAAAACAATTGGAAATTTATACCATTTTTTTAAGATGGTATGAAGTTTAATTGATCTTCCTGCCAAATGTGCTTTTTGGACATAGTCTGTTTTTGAAATTGTGTTGCTTGTGCAAAAATCGAAGTTGGTTGTGCAAAAATTGTTTGCAAAAGTGTGCAAAATATGTATAAGTTTCCACATGGAAAATTCGTATATTTGAAAAACATTAACTTGGCTCAGCCAAAATGAAGTTGCCGTAACTTTTTTGTGTTGCTTGTGCAAAAATCGAAGTTGGTTGTGCAAAATTGTGCAAAAAGTGTGCAAAATTCACAGCATATCGAACGTCATAATTTCATGAGTGGTTGAGCCAAGTTAATGGACCCCCAGTACGGTTCCTTGATCTTGTGGTTAGCGTCTCGGCTTCCAATGCGAAAAACATTGCGCCGCGTGACCCACGTGTCGTTTGACCTCCGCCCTCCGAGATGCACACAATGCAGAGGTAAGAGAATATTATATCTTAAACTGAGTTAAGCAAACTAGAGGGTATTATCAGCAGATATAGCCATAACAGTGCGCATCCAACCGCGCACGTATCTGCTTCCAATGCAGAAGGTCCGGGGTTCGATTCCCGCATAAGTCAGAAGTTTTTTAACTTCTGATTTGGACTTAAGTCCATCAGTTCTTGTCTTAGGAGTTTGTAAATGGTGACTTTGGAGCCGTCCTAGCAACGAAGCACATAATAAATTTCAGAGTTGTTCTGAATCGGCCTTGTTGATTCTGGCGTTGATTCGCGGGTGTTCGCACTGTCCATACCACTGATTGCTATATTTCCTATTAAAAATATCGATCTTTGGTTGGTTATCGCTCGCTCGTCGATTGCGTCGGGGCCTGCAGGGTTGGCTTAGTCGCTTTGATTTAAAGTCCCCCACTGAAAATCAGTTATATAACTGAGTGGGTAGACTCTAAATAAAATTTATTTATTTATTATTTATTTTTTATTTTATCTCCGTCCGCCGCAACCCGCGCCAAATGCAGAGATGCACACATTGTAAAGGAAATCAAATTGTATTTTAAATACTGAATTAAACAAGCTTTAAGATAATATCTTTATAAGTTCAGGAGCTATAACCAAAACAATGCGCAGCTGCGCGCGTCACCCGCGTGTTTGACTTCCACCTAAAACGTTTAACAAAATTTTATTCCCTGCACTTTGCCTTGACAATAAGAATGCAGATAGCTCGAAATTGTTTTCGCAACATAACAACCGTTACTGTCTGAACTCAGCGTGGATGTAGCACACGCAGGACTACACCAGCCCCAGCTGGCAGGTAACCGCGACGTTTCTTGGTTGTCAGTGCGGTTACGAAATATAAGAGACCCAGAAAAACAGCTTACCCTCTTCCCGAGACAGTCGAGTTGGGTTGAACTTGATTGGTTGGGTACGCACTAACGACCAAGGCTACTTGGCACTATAAGACTAGGCAGTAAAACGCAAAAGACCCAACCCAACGAGGCAGGATAATCCACCCAACAGTTTGCTTTTATTTCGGGTCAACGAGGTTCACACTCTGAAACCGCCAGGCCGGGTAGTGACCTTGAGAGTTAATAACACCGGTCAGATTGCTCCGCTTCACCTTCAAGTGATAAACAAAATGCCAAAAGTTCATTTCCCTACTTGCTCCGCGAGATCACTGTGACCTTTAAAACAGTCGCCCCCGCTCTACCAAGCTAGGGTCAACGATTTCAGTTACTGTTTTCCATGTAATGGTAAGGGGAACAGTAAAACTGACAAATATATGGAAACAAGCATGCCTTTGCACACATGTAGCCATGCATGTGCAGTACACATTAAGAAGAGTGTAGCAACGCATGCAGTAAACAACTCATCTAGAACAGTGTAACAACACATCTAGAAAGTGTAGCAATGCATGTGTAGTGAACAACACATCTAGAAGTGTAGCAATGCATGTGTAGTAAACAATGCATCTAGAAGTGTAGCAATGCATGTGTAGTAAAAACACATCTAGAAGTGTACACTGTGCATCAAGAAGTGAATGC
>JAMZAV010011247.1:0-22051 GCA_024449915.1 Sweltsa coloradensis | reverse complement strand
AGGTCAGCTAATATTTCTAAGTATTGCAAAATTGTTGTGATGTACCATACAACATAAGCGTCATTCAACATAATTCGAACCTCGCGACGGGCCGTTCGATGGGCCGGGGTCACGGGGTAGAAAAACCGTTGAGTATAAGCGCCATTCAACATAAAATCTATGGCTTCAATTTCTATATTTGAAAGTGTGCTCCGTTCGGTATAAATATGTTTTTTTTTTTTGAGTCAAAAGGTCTTTAACAAATTTTGGCAGGAGCGCCGTTCAACCTAAAAATGTCGGGTCGGGGTCACGGTGTAGAAAAACCGTTGGGTATAAGCGCCATTCAACATAAAATCTATGGCTTCAATTTCTATGTTTAAAAGTGTGCCCCCCAACTCGGGTAGGAGTAAACAGGGTCGAGTTAGTCATCGCCTTCTAGCAGTCGCGTGCGCTTGGCTGCGGGCGAACGACCGTCGCCCTAGATCAAGTCCCTTGTCTTGCATCGACTTTGGCGATTTCCTAGTAAATTAACATCAGGACTTCTCTTTCGCCCCCTGCACAGAGCTATACGTCAACCCTCCACACACAACTGTATTGCAGGTTGCAGAATTAACAGGAGTATCAAGCACTTGGCATGATGCTTGCCTGTTAGTTGCCATGGACCGTTTGACTGCAAACTTTATGCTGAATGGCCCGTCGCTATGGGCCATTCAGTATAAAACGTTATACTGAATGGTCCTTCTCGACGGGTATTTCGACCTAAAACTTTGTGTTGTAATGGACCGTTCGACCTAACACTTTATACTGAATGACCCTTCGAGATGGACCGTTCGACCTAATGGGCCATTCAGTATAAAACGTTATACTGAATGGTCGGTCGCGACGGGTTGTTTGAGCTAAAACTTTTACCGAACGCCCCGCCGCGATGCGCCATTCAGTATAAAACGTTATACTGAATGGTCGGTCGCGACGGGTCGTTCGAGCTAAAACATAGATGTCAACTTTACCGACAAATTTAGTACTTTAATAATATTTATTTGATGTGATGTACCATTCAGTATAAGCGCCATTCAATATAATTCGGTTTCTATCAAATGGTACGTACGGTATGGACCACATCGTATAAAAACTCAATATTATATAGAATGACCCGTACTGGAGGGGTCATTCAGTATAAATCCGTGCTTTAGCTTGTATGACCCTCTCGGGACGGGCCGCTCAACCTACATTTTAGGTCGAATGACCCTTATCTTGAATGGCGCATTTTGCACATTTTTTTATGTCGAATGACCCATGACGACTTTATGTTGAATGGCGCTTATACGCTTATACCCAACGGTGTTTCAACCCCGTGACCCCGACCCCGTACTTTTACGTTTTTTTTTTGGTTTTCAATGCGATATTTCGGTATATTTTGCCTGCGACCGGGCAAACGGCTACTCCGATCTTGAAAACACTTTATGGGAACGTTTGAAATCATTAAAATAAGATATGTTATGATTTTAGGGACATTTGAAGAAATATTTCTCATAGACTAGGCCAATTTTAAAAAAATTCGAACTTTGTGGCCCGACGTGTTAAAAGCTGCCATCAAAGTGATTTAAATATATTTTTACACTCTGAATCCGAAAAACATTGTTGGCAATCGCTATTTTCACTTTTTATACCCTTAAATCTTAAGGGTTGGTTTTGGTCGTCGAGAAGTAATTAAATCGCAGAATCCACAATATATTAACATAAAAACTTAAACAAAATTCGTAATATATACTTAGCTAAGATTGATTAATGCAATAAGCTACTTCAAACCTTCGAATAAAGTTATTATTGGGGTAAAACAGGGGTGCAATAATAAAATAATGCCAGTTTAAGAGTATGCAACTACTGTGCAACGCTGTGTATCGAGAACTACTCAACGAAAATAATTCACACTCCCATGCATGTATGCTCGATACCTGTTGAATGCAATAAAGTTTTTCCAAAGGTGTGCCAAAATGCCAATATTACAAATAATATCAAACCGCACTCCCACAGCGCCACGCCGAGTCACTTTGCGACAAATGCGCTCAGCTGATTGTGCGTCTACAGCTGAATGTAATAATGTAATAATTTTAATTATGTTAGCAGTAGACAATAACACAAAATAATTTCCCTTTACGTATTGTTTGGAATGTCAGCAAAATCACTGGATAAAATAATATTTATAATTTATTTTTTGAACAAATTAAAACCATGTAACATTGATCACAACAGCACACACAAGCTTAGTATTTTTTTAGTTGTCAACCAATTCCTCTGTGTTTTCTGAGAAGCCGCCCAACAAGAGATCGATGAACGTATTATTATCCAGAGATACCAGGATACACTTCAAAATTTCATCTTCATTGACTACCAATGATCGAGCACCGGCCACCGATTATCCAACGATATTACGATGTATCTACGCGGGAGCGAGTAACAACGTGAACCATACTCAATAGTTCTTCGTCGAAAAGTTTTGATTGGTTAATAGATGTATAATCTTCGGCGGTACCCAATCGATCAAACTCAACGACGCTCGTATTTCGTGGCACAAAATAAATATGTCGATCTTTTAGAAGAACGAATGCACGTATTTACATATCTTTGGTCTCATGCACAATTTTTGGTAGAAATTTCCGTGGCCTAGTAGCATCTTCTTTGGGGCATTTTGCTTCAATTAACAGCTCAAGGTAGCGACTCCAGATGTCATTAATAAGTGAGATACTATGATTAAATTTACCGTCACATCGTAGCTCGCTCACTAATCACACCATAGCGCTAAGTGCTACCATTGTTGCAAGAAAGGATATTGTTTTTCTGCACTTCTCTACGAAAGTACACTTAGCACTTTAGTTGATCGATCACCAATCGAGCGGTGGTGCTTTACATCTTCCAAAATACTCGCTCATAAATTTTGTTTCAACATTGATAAGATTTTAATTTATAAATCTTTTCAGAAAAACATGCAGTGATTTGTCAAAAAGCAGTGACTCTCCGCTATTTCTATACACTCCCAGAAT
The DNA here is from genome assembly GCA_024449915.1 of Sweltsa coloradensis. Taxonomy (NCBI): domain Eukaryota; kingdom Metazoa; phylum Arthropoda; class Insecta; order Plecoptera; family Chloroperlidae; genus Sweltsa; species Sweltsa coloradensis. The sequence continues at coordinate 19,034 of JAMZAV010011247.1, read as the reverse complement.
TGTTCGATGTCGTACTAAATGGGTTGCTTGAGGATGAAGAAGTGGAGCGCTCCATTTTTACTTTTTGAAACGAGGCGATTGATGTTAGTCATATTAGTAAAATCAGAGTACCTGACACACTCGGTACCAATGGGTTGTCTCAGACAGAACATTTTTGGTAGTATCAAATATCGGAGAACCTATTTTAATGTCATGAACAGCTTGTCTAACCTTTTATTTTCCTTTGAGAATAACATTTTGCATATCTTCTTGGTTAACATTGTTGCAGAATATGCATTGCATTGCCAACTGGATAGTCTGTTTCTGTTAGTCAATAAAGAAAACAAATACAATAATTGAGTAAAATCTACTTGATAGCTATAGAACGGACAATATAATGGGTATTATTGTCAGGCCGTCGAATCCAAATGTAATAATCTATTATTTTGTCTAATTGTGTAATAAAACACATAATGTAATTTAAAAATATGTTGTCGTTGGCATCTATTGGCAGCTTTTTTGCTATTTTATTTATTACTTACTACATGGTAATGGTCAAAATCATTTTCAGTAAACACAGGAAATAAAACTTCCCATTAACTTCAACAATCAATAATTTCAGAATTTACTTTCAGCATTACCGCACTGAAAGAACTGTTGTTGATACAATCAATCATATTGTGTTAATCTTTTTTAATACAATTACGCGTCCTGTGAATCGATGTAACATTTTATAAACTAGTAGAGATGAATAATTTCCGCTGTCGTCGGAACAATATTCGAATTTAAAATATTTAGATTATTATACCACAATCTCTCTGAGTTATCGCGTGGGGGGATTCCCTCGTTCGTCCTTCGTCCTTAACAGCTGTGAGATCAGGTTGTGCAAAGCGAATGACTGCGGCTCATTCTCGGGCTCTGGTCAAAGTATATTCGTGTACCAATACCATCGTGAATTATGTGTTGTGTTTTCCTTCCTCGTGTGCTGTTCTCACAATAACCGACCAAGCCAAGCCATAACATTGCCTAATTTTGAGTCACACCTCACAAGTAGACCTATAGTGTATTGTAATGAATGCAGCATTTGCGTGTGATTATGAAATAAGTGCCTAGGAACATTGCGTATTTCGAAGCATTTCAAAACATATTTGCAATATTCCCTGGATTTGTTCAAATTAAGAGGTATGTATGCCTAATTTCGACAAGTAGGACGCTGGCGTAGGCTAACGTGTAATCGTTCACTGTGTTTTTTGTGTCATATGAGTGTATTATAAAGGCCTATAAAAATATGTTTACAATGAAGATTAGTTGTGAAAATGTTAACACCACCCCATCGGTTCTTGCAGCGCTATTGGCCAAGAGACTGCCCACCCCACCCTGTTTTTCGACGTAGTAAGAATAATTATGCCATAACTAAAACAGTATTTAGTATTGACACAAAGAAACAATTACATTTACAGTCAAACTCGCCCTGAACATCAGCAAAGCCTACAACTGCGAGGCGCGAACCACAGCACAAGCAGTCACATGCATGCGCCCCGCACTGATCACGTGATCCGTACGATCGCTGTGATTGGTTCCGTGGCCGCGCGCTAGGCTCCGCCGTCCCACGGATTATTACACTTGGCTATCTTGTTTCAATTATTTCACAATATCTGAACTACCTGTATTGAATACATTGATTGCACCATGGCCACGAGTAGTTTTTGATGTTTTGTGGAAAAAATCTCATCTCAATCTTTTACCGTTTACTTGCATTGAAGTGAAACATTTCTTTTGTGCTCAGCAAAAACTTGAAAACTTTGCGTTCGAACTGTTTCGTGGGCCCATTTCTTGTGTAATTTCGATACAATCTGAAAATCTGAATTAGCCAAACTCTTGAAAATACTTTATTCTACCAATTGATTTTTTAAAGTTCATTCTAGGAGAATTATCTCACTAGTTATGAATTATTAACAATTATTGGGGACAATGTTACTTTTAGGGGTTTTTGGGGGATTTGGGGAGTAAATATCCAAAATTTAAATTGCCAACAATGTTTGTCGTATGCAGGATATTGTTTTGTGTAGGAATAACTTTAGTGTACGCTTTTAACACCCCGGTACACCACTATTGAGATAGAGACACATTTTTTTTAAACTGGTCAAGCCTATCATAGAAATCGTTCCTTTATGATTTTTTTCCGATTTTTCCCCCGATATTTTTGTGATGTGTGGGTCAATTATGACCAAACGGGTAAGGCTACAACGTTCATATTTTACATGGACATTAATGTTATGGTGATGTATTGCTTTTTGAAAGAAAAAGTTGAAAAAGTTAGCCAGAATCTATAGAATAAAGGTTTTAATCTGCGTTTTTTTTTAGGTTTATAATAACAATTAACAAGTAACAATAGAAAGTTGACAACAATCACCTACAATGCATTCAAAAAGCACTTGCAAAGGAAAAGTGGTCGAACGCAAAATAAAAACTTACAAAAAGCTCATCCATCAACGCGGCGGAACTTTAGCGTTTTCCTAGTACGGTAAATAATAACAAATTGACAAGTAACAATGGAAACTTGACAACAATCACCTACAATGCGTAGGCAGCAAAACAAAGCACTTGCAAAAGTAAAGATATCCCACGCAAACTAAAAACTTTAAAAAGCTCATCCATCAACGCGACTAAAAAAAGCGTTTGCGAAGCTTCCTAGTTAAGAAAAACTGCGAAAATGATGTAATTATTTTTAAAAAACAACGCATATTCGTAGTTTTCTTTCATAAGAGCAATCACATACAATGCGTTTAAAAAACACTTGCAAAAGTAAAGTGATCCCACGCAAACTAAAAACTAACAAAAAGTTCATCCATCAACGCGACTAAAAAAAGCGTTCGCCGGTGTAAAGCGGCCTAGTAAATTTTTAATCCTCATAGGGAAAACATTTTTTAATTTAACCTGGCTTTTGTTGACCCGGCTAAATCCAGCTTAACTGTTAGTTGGATGAGCAAAGCAAAGACTTCAATTTGACTTTGTGTTTTTTTGTTTGTTTCTTATACTTACGTTACCCAAGAAAAATAGCTCGGGTGTTTTGTTTTTGTTAGTTTTTTTGACTGTTTGTTCGCTCTCTACCGGGCAAACGGCATATGCAATCTTGATGAAAATTGGAGGGGACCTTCGAAATCTCTAAACTAAGAGCTGTATTGTTTTTGGGTAAAATCGAAGTAATATTTCTCATAAATATCGTACTTTTACGATTTTTTTTCGATTTTTGGTGCGATATTTTTGTGATATTTGGCAAACGGCTACTCCGATATTGATGAAACTTTATAGGAACGTTTAAAATCACTGAAATCATATATGTTATGATTTAGAGACATTTGAAAATATATTTCTTATAGAAATCGTACTTTTATGATTTTTTCTCCGGTTTTTAATACGTTAATTTCGTGATATTTGGGCCGATTTTAACCAAACGGGTGGAGCTACAACGTTCATATTTTATTTTTTATATTTTTCATTTTTTAAAGAGTATTGTGATGTAGTGCCTCTTGAAAAAAAAGTTGAAAAAGTTGGTCAAAATTCATAGAAATAAAAGTTTTAATATAAGCCTTTTACAGGTGTATAATGAACAAGTAATCAAGTATTTATAGAAAAAGTAAGGAGATTCCACATAAAAACGTAATCATTGGATGAGCGAGCGAGCGTAGCGAGCGGAAGCGAGTTCATTTCATACACCCCAAAAAATAGCTCGGGTGTTTTTTTTTTGTTGTTTTTTTTGTCTGTTTGTTCGCTCTTCCGGGCAAACGGCATACGCAATCTTGATGAAAATTGAGGACCTTCGATCTCTAACTAGAGTGTATTGTTTTTGGGTACAATCGAAGAATATTTCTCATAAATATCGTACTTTTACGATTTTTTTCGATTTTTGGTGCGATATTTTCGTGATATTTGCAACGGCTACTCCGATTTGAGAAACTTTTAGAACGTTAAATCACTGAAATCATATATGTTATGATTTAAGACATTTGAAAATATATTTCTTATAGAAATCGTACTTTTATGATTTTTTCTCCGGTTTTTAATACGATAATTTCGTGATATTTGGGCCGATTTAACCAAACGGGTGGAGCTACAACGTTCATATTTTATTTTTTATATTTTCATTTTTTAAAGAGTATTGTGATGTAGTGCATCTGAAAAAAAGTTGAAAAGTTGGTCAAAATTCATAGAAATAAAAGTTTTAATATAAGCCTTTTACAGGTGTATAATGAACAAGTAATCAAGTATTTATAGAAAAAGTAAGGAGATTCCACATAAAAACGTAATCATTGTACAGAAATATTCCAAAAAAGCTCATCCATCAGCGCGACTGGAAAAAGCGTTTGCGAAGCGGCCTAGTTAAATGAATGAGCAAAGCGAAGACTTCAATTTCACTGACCCCTCAAAAAATTTAACTCCAATGTTTTTGTTTTTTTTTTCGATTTTTGTCTGTTTGTTCGCTCTCTACCAGGCAAACGACAAATCCAATCTTGATGAAAATTGGAGAAGACCTCAGAAATCTCTTAACTTAGAGGTGTATTGTTTTTGGGTACAATCAAAGATATATTTCTCATGAATATCGTACTTTTACGATTTTTTCCAATTTTTAGTGCGATATTTTCGTGACATTAGGGCCGATTCTGACCAAACGGGAGGGGCAACCACGTCCATATTTTACATGTACATTAAGGTAATGGTGATGTATTGCATTTTGAAAGAAAAAGTTGAAAAAGTTAGCCAGAATTCATAGAATAAAGGTTTAATATGAGTTTTTTTAGGTTTATAATAACAATTAAAAAGGAACAATAGAAACTTTACAACAATCACCTACAATTCATTCACAAAGCACTTGCAAAGAAAAAAATGGTCCTATGCAAACTAAAAACAGTTACTTACAAAAAAAGCTCATCCATCAACGCGGCGGGATTAAGCGTTTTCCTAGGAAAACGCTTTTAGTTTGTGTAGGACCACTTTTCCTTTGCAAGTGCTTTGTGAATGCATTGTAGGTGTTGTAAAGTTTCTATTGCTACTCGTTAATTGTTATTATAAACCTAAAAAAAATCATATTAATTCAACTTTTTCTTTCAGAAAGCAATACATAATCATAACCTTAATGAACATGTAAAATGTGAACGTTGTAGCCCAACCTGTTTGGTCAGAATCGGCCCAAATGTCACGAAAATATCGCACTAAAAATCGAAAAAAATCGTAAAAGTACGATATTCATGAGAAATATTTCTTCGATTGTACCCAAAAACAATACAGCTCTAAGTTCAGAGATTTCGAAGGTCCCCTCAAATTTTCATCAAGATCGGATATGTTGTTTGCCTTGGTAGAGAGCGAATAAACAGACAAAAATACAAAAAAAAACAAAAAAACATTGGAGCTTAATTTTTTGAGGGGTCAGTGAAATTAAAGTCTTCGCTTCACTCATCCAATTAATTGGGTCAGTGAAATTGAAGTCCCCCAAAAAGTTTAGCTCGGGTATTTTTTTTTCTGTTTGTTCGCTCTCTACCGGGCAAACGGCATATCCGATCTTGATGAAAATTGGAGGGGACCTTCGAAATCTGTGAACTTAAAGCTGTATTGTTTTTGGGTACAATTGAAGAAATATTTCTCATGAATATCTTTCTTTTACGATTTTTTCGATTTTTTGTGCGATATTTTCGTGCCATTTGGGCCAATTCTGACCAAACGGGTGGTGCTACAACGTTCATATTATACATGGACATTAGGGTTATGGTGATGTAGTACCTTTTGAAAGAAAAAGTTGAAAAAGTTAGCCAGAATCCATGAAAATAAAGCTTTTAATATGTTTTTTTTATTAATTTTTCGTGCGATATTTTCGTGCCATTTGAGCCAATTCTGACCAAACGGGTGAGGCTTCAACGTTACGTGGAAATTAAGGTTATGGTGATGAAGTACCTTTTGAAAGTAAAGAGTTTAAAAAGTTAGCTAGAATCCATAGAAATAAAGCTTTTAATATAAGTTTTTACGATAAATAATAACAAATTGACAAGTAACAATAGAAACTGTACAACAATCACCTACAATGTGTAGGCAGCAAAACAAAGCACTTTCTAAATTAAAGATATCCCACGCAAACTAAAAACTTAAAAAAGCTCATCCATCAACGTGACTAAAAAAAGCGTTTGCGAAGCTTCCTAGTTAATACATTGGTGTGAAATTTTTGGAGGAGCGAAGCGAAGACTTCATTTCCACTGACTCCTCAAAAAATTTAGCTCCAATGTTTTTTTTTCTGTTTGTTCGCTCTCTACCAGGCAAACGGCATATCCGATCTTGATGAAAATTGGAGGGGACCTTCGAAATCTCTGAACTTAGAGGTGTATTGTTTATGGGTACAATCGAAGAAGTATTTCACATTAATATCGTACTTTTACGATTTTTTTCGATTTTTAGCGCGATATTTTCGTGACATTTGGGCCGATTCTGACCAAACGGGTGGGGCTACAACGTTCATATTTTACATGGACATTAAGGTTATGGTATTGTATTGCATGTTGCATGTATGTGTATGTTTTAACTTTAATTAACGCTTATTTAATTAAATTATATACTTCGGTCTTGGTTCATTATCTTTTTAAACGAACTCTAAATTCTAACCACAAATATTGATAGTAAATCAAACAATATAATTGGAATTTTATATATTTGCTCATTTTGTCAACACATCGTTTGGTCTAATTTGGAGTAGCCTATAGCATACGTAAAAAAAAACTGAACTTTCTGAAGAATACAATTTGCAGGTTGCGACAGCTACCGTCTTCTTTTCGTATCACAGGCTACGCTCTTAGATCCATTGATATAACTATCAAAGTTGAAAAAGTTGGCCAGAATCCATAGAATAAAGGTTTTAATATGAGTTTTTTAGGTTTATAATAACAATTGACAAGTAACAATTTAAACTTTACAACAATCACCTACAATGCATTCACAAAGCACTTGCAAAGGAAAAGTGGTCCGACGCAAACTAAAAACTTTCAAAAAAGCTCATCCATCAACGCGGTGGGAAGCGTTTTCCTAGTTATTAGAAAGATCAGTTGCATAAAATACAGTGCATCATATTGTTGTTTTGCTTTGAACATATTAATATGTTCATACATTGTTCGCGGTTAAAACATAGCTTGTAAGGGATTTATATCAATTTCCCACAGTCGGTATGGAAGGCTTTGGAAAGTGGTTAATAATATACGTATTTCACGTATGTATTCTTTGTTAGTGAACTTAGAATACGAGTGGCAAAATAACAAAACGACGATGTTTTGTTGATATATTGATTTATAAAGTATTCAAACGAGTGGAAAACAGTGAGAAACTGCTGTACCACCCATTCTCAATGGTAAAATTTGTACCCTTCCTCTACGCCCACTCGGCTGACATTGACGCGCGCTATTAGAGCGATCTAGCGCTTCCTAGTGACATAACAGCCTGTGACGTCAGATTCTGTCAGTGTAGTTCGATAGTAAAGTGATGGTGTCTCTTACCTTGCCGTCGCTCTTCCTGTAGGCATCATGAATCTTCCAAACAAGCTCGGGCCCGGCGCTGGCCGTCTGCTTGCCGATCTCAAAGAACTGCACTATGGGATTACTGTCGACCAGGTTCTGAGGTGCTCCGCCGATGCCACCATACTTCAGTCGGGAGAACATGGCGGTCGCTGGCATTCACACAAGCCCGACAAGAGCGAATCGCACTTAGATTTTGATCGATTCCAGCCTTCGATCCTGTTTTATAAAGTCACGTAGTCTATATTAAATTTGTTTCCAGGTGGTTTTTTGGTTGAAATCACTTACACTTTCACACGGTGTTGACAAACTAAAAGAACACGAAACTTGATTTAACAACAGTAGTCTTTCAAAACTTTGTACACATGGTTTTCGTTATTAAAAAAACTTTATAAAACACGAAGCGCAAAACGTTTTATTAAGAAACCCTGATTATTTTAATTAAGATATGCTACCTTTTATTTTAACTTGGTAAAAGCATATTCACAGAGAAAATTAGTTCCTTGCTGTATCTTTATATCGTATTATTGAACGATCACAATCCTTAATAAGAAACTCAATAAAATCAAATAATAAATACAAACTACTTCAATGTAAATGAGGTTTTCAAACAATTTTTCCAACTCAATTAGGCAATGCCGCAACAGAAAGCAAAACAGGAATGCCTCCACCGGGAGAGTTATTATGACGAAAGATTTAATGTCTTGTTTAAATGAGTAACTTGTTTATAATTTTAGTTTTCAAAATTTGATAACCTTTCATTTTATTTTATTGTATCTAGTTATTTTTTGTATGCAATGGGTTAAGTTTGTTGGTGTTTGTTACTTTCCTACATCGATCATTTAACAGGAATTTGAGGATTTACACCTAATGTTAACTCGTAATTGATCCTACACAGCTAAGATCCGGTGGTGTTGAGTGGTCTAACATGCGCACTGAATGTTGCCAGCGACGGTGGTTTAGGCGTCAGGCTCGGTGTTGTCCCGGGACTGTGGTTGCTTGAGAACCTGCAAGTAAGTAATTTATTTCAGTTCCCAATAATACATAACAGTATCAGTATACATAGGCAATTGTATCGATGATTTATTTATTTTATTTTTTATGTACCGTTATACATATTCTGTCGCCTGATGCGCGACAAAATAGGTAAAGATAAAGAATTAATTATTTCACTCGTCTGCTGATTACCACACTTAAAAATATAGATATGGTTGAATTCAGTCTTAACTCCATGTAGGCAACTAAGATATAATACTCACTCGTCTAACAACGACTTTGGCGATTCCCTAGTTTTAGTAACTAGTGTAAAAATTAAATATAAAAAGGAAATATTGTAGTGGCCAATCAACCCATGGACCAATGATATTTAGTGTAGTTTGCCTGTACATCAATAAAATATATAAAAATAATTAATACTATGTTTTATTTTAACTTGGCTGAGTTTTTCCCGATTTTTTTTTTTTTTTTAATCTCGTCTATTGATGTCACAAAATAAGTCGACACCCGTCTTGTACATATTTTACGTTTTTTTTTTTTAAATTACGAAATTGATTATTTATAACGGGTAAAAACTAAATAGTGAACAAAAATTGTAAATCATTAGTGATTAGAGCAAATTCACGCCTTTTGTAATATTTTTTGTCTTATGTACAGTCAGGGTCATACATAAATCAAGAGGTCTGAAAGATACCTCTTTCACCGACATCTCGTGGTCAACTCTTGGTGCCATTATTTATATTGCCCTGTGAATTGCATTATCGATCGATGAAAGTTCCCTAGACTATTTGATGTTATTAATATTATTTAGGAGGCTTTGAAAGACTCTTGGTCAACAAAATAGTCAATATCTAGTTTAGTCTAGTTTAGTCAAACCTTCGTACTATGGTGATTGCTCACACTACACCTACGTACTTTTCACCTTCGTACTATGGTGATTGCTCACACTACACCTACGTACTTTTCACCTTCGTACTATGGTGATTGCTCACACTGCGTCTACGTACTTTTCACCCTTGTACTAAGGTGATTACTAACACTACGTTTACGTCCTTTTCACCTTCCTACTATGATGATTGTTTACACGTTGTCTTACGTACTTTTTACATTCAAGCCTTGGTGATCGTTTACACTACACCTATATACGTCTCACCCTCGTACTAAGGTGATTGTTCACACTACGCCTACATATTTATCACCTTACTTTTGTGATTGTTCGCACTACGCTTTCACGTGCTTTTTCCCTTCCGAGTGCTTTTGAATCGTAATTAGTTTTCAATCCGACGGAAATTATAGTTTCAAAACGAAGTGAGGCACTTATAATGACCCTCGTGAGTTATCGTCATTATCTTGGCAAATTTAAGGATCGATTATCGTTTAACTTAGTCTCCCCTCCCCATTCCACGGGTCATGCGTAGCGCTACTAGACGTGATACCGGGCGTTATTCCCTCTGCAATGCCATATAAAATAGGTAGAATATGCTGACTAGAAAATAGGTCAAACAAAGTTATGCTCTGCAGCTTGAATATTGTCCACGCATCTTTAGGTGGAGGGGATGCGGGAAGCATGTCTTGATTCGTACGAGTGAACCCAAAAATAGCAATTAAAATTTAGAAGAAAAAAAATATTCGTAATTCACTTTTCCCCTGTTGAGCACAATCGATGAGGAATTTCTCATGAAGATCCCATGTCTGCTTTAATTGTTATCAAATGTCAAACAAACATTAAATTGGTTATTCTGCATATATTCATTACGCTCATTGCCAATGAGATAAGATAAGATAAGATAATTTATTGGGTTTTTGTTACATGTAGTATACATATAGTGTTTGACAATAATTAATATATTGTGTTACCCATGTTTTTGGCCAGAAGTAGTTTGGCCCTAGTCTAAACCTTATAAATAATTTAATATAGTATGTACATTAAAATATAATATATTTTAAGTGTTTAGTATATACTTAATTCTAAATAGTTCAGGTTTGTTCTAGTTTATGTATCTATGGAGAAAGGTAAGAGGTAAGTACAATTATAGTACATATAATAATAAGAAAATAAATACGAAATAATACTTATTTTTAAAAATTTGATTATTTCTTAATTTAATTCTAGAGAGGTAGTGATTTTAGTTTTACCGTGCTCATTCGTGTAGGTATTCATTTAAAGCTATAGTATTGTTCTTTAATTAGAAAATCTGTGAGTCTTTTTTTGAATATATTTGTAGAGTTCGATGTCTTTATTGTTTCTGGAAGCTTATTGTAAATTTGAATTTTTATGTATTTTGAGTTTAATTGTCCGTTTTTTGTTTTATTGTGATTTTGTTCTCGTTCGGTGTTGTGTCGTGTCATGTGTTGATGTGTTTGGTTTTGTGTTTGGATGGTGTATATATTTTTCCTAATGTGAAGTGCTGCTTCGTATATGTATAAACTGTATAGGGAGAGTATTTTTAATTGGGTGAAGATAGATGCCTATGTCGGCCTCTGATGGCCCTGAAATGCGGCATGTTTGGTGAAGCCTGTGGTGGACAACTCGTAATCTGGGGTGTCCCAGATAGCCTGGAGTCAGGGATGGAAGTTTGTTAAGGGATGGATAGGACTAGGTGAAAGTTCGGGTATTGCTTCTTCGCTGTTAAAGATGAGATTCCACACTCTAGGGGATGGCCCAGAGTTGTATTGACCTTGATTTGTTGATGGGATATGGGGCTTCCCAAAAAGCACAAAAATTTTGCCGCTTTTGGTCCATAAGCGGTTTACTGCTGTAATTCCGATCCCTTAGCGGTCCGCTTATGGTCCAATGGCTCAAAACCAGCAGCTGGACAGTGCGAGTGGACCATTAGCGGTCCATAAGCACAAAACCAGGTGCTGGCCGAGTGCGAGTGGGCCATAAGCGGTCCATAAGCTCAAAACCAGCTGCTGGCTAAGTACGAGTGGACCATAAGCGGCCCCCCGTAAGCATAAAACTAGCTGTGACACGTGATATAAAACTAATTCCTATTTATTAAAAAATACCATTTCATGTTAAAATTGTTCCTTTAATAAACGTCGAGAAGATGCATGGCATTTTAAAACTTCAACTTACTCGTGAATAAGTCAACCAAGTACCAATTTCTCCTCAATGCGGATTCCTTAAATGAAAAGGAAATTGCATTTGTAATAAATAGGAATTAGTTTGATAACAGCTGGATCAGTTCACTTTATTCGGCAATTTGTTATAGTTAGTATTTTGTCTATCTTGTAATAATAACATGAAATAATAACTCTCGCATTTATTTTTAAGATTGTGTTCCTGTCAGTCAGTCAGTGGATTGACTGACAGATGAGATGTCAACGAAATTCAGTTATTTCGTGTAATTTGATAGATTTTAAAGTTGTTTTTTGTACTGTGAAGTGCCCGCAAAACTGCTAAGTAGTGGTATTATTAGAACGTAAGTACAAGCCTGTTTTATATGTGTATTTGACGTTTAAGTTTTAATTATTCTGTGAAAACTTTGGGCAGCCATTTTTGTAACGATGGTGACAGAAGTTTTGTTTAATATTTGATACGCCAAAGTGTTTAACAGTAAAGACATTCGACTGTAGCTTGAACCGACAAGTTGGGAGTTTTAATCCAAGTTTATGATAATGACATTGACACAGGGGAAGAAATGCTCGTTCTGTGGAAAAGGAGTGCGTGCTGGCGTACAATGTCAAATATGTGCAGTTTGTGTGCATTATAGATGTTTAGGAATCAACCAGTTAGACTACATAAGTATAAAGGAAAGTGTTGAGTGGACTTGTAAAGAGTGTAGTGTGCTCCGCCCCTTGAACAATAATGAACAATTAAGTCTACCACAGTGCTACACATGAAATTATTGATGTTGTGCCAGAGGATACTTGCGTGATTGAAGATAAGCAGAGGTTCGTTGGCAAATCGCTGTCTAGTGGGCCTAAGTTAAAGTGTAATCTACGGATAGGCAATGTCATACGAAAAAGAATCATGAGGAGGAAGGTGTATAGGATGTTTATAAAAAAGAAGCCCATCAGCGCTAATGGTGAAGAGCTCATGCGATTGCAATTAGACAAGCTGAAAACACGAATGCAAAAAAAAAGTGTTTTGTTGAATGTTGCATGTGATGGACCATCTGACACTGTGCTGACGACCAGATTTGATCAAGAGGAGAGATGAGGGAGAATAAGGAAGATGGAAATAAAATGGATGTACAAAGAAATGCTGAGAGAGATGGATGAATTACGGGAGGTTAACAGGTCTTTAAGAAATAAATTTGAGGATATTAGGCGAGTGTTGATGGAGAAGGATCAAGAAGATGAGAAGAAGTTCAATAGACTTGAAGAAATGATCGAAGAAGGCATTATAATGAATCATTGTGTGGAGATAAAAGAAACTAGGCGTACATTACACCCAGAAGTGGAGGAACTTCATATTATTAAGAGTAGACCTAATGATATTGTGAGAGGTGAAACCAACACCAATGTTTCAAGTAAGTGCCAGGTAGGAGTACAAGAAAGACCATGAGAAATCAAATTAATCAATAGTGATCATTCTAGGATATTTGATGCTAATATTGATAGTCATTTGCCTAGGTCTATGCTAAATAAGCAATCCTAATCGAATAGGATGTAAGTGCCGCATATAAAACATGTTGAGGGAAGAGGATTGGTAGGAGCGCACGATAACAGCATGATATCCAACTCCCTGGCGCTGCCCAGCCCCAGAGGGTCCCTTTTTGCGCAACAGCAACATCTGTTGTGCAAGGACACGCCCATTTTCAACACTGAGAATGGTATGTTAAAGGGCCCGCTCACCTCTTTAACAAGTTATTCTTAAAATCAAGTACGAACATAAAAATTAAGTTCATTGTGTATATTTCCAGACCTACGTCAAAAGGGGTCTTTAAATTCATCGGCGCGCTTCGGGTCAGTGACGTCACTGGTACGAAGCTGGCGAGGTGTTGCAACACAGCACAGCTACTAGCGGCGAGTAACGCGCGAGGCAGGTCCCGGTCGATCTGCCGAAATAGTCTGTTCGACTGAAAACAAAGCGGAAGGCCTGCGATCATCTGAATAACAATACGTTCTCGAACACCGAAGTTAAGCAGAATCGGGCGTGGTCATGGGTAGAGTGGGTGACCGCTCTGCCCTGAAACTCACGTATACCGCTGGTTAGAGTAGATGGAGGGTTCGAAAGCTAGTGTAACGGCTTCGTTCTCCTTGACGTCTGCTCGGCAGTCCGGGTTAGTGGAGGAACCTATATGAATGTCAAAGTTAAACCGTCCTGTCGGATGGGACGTTAAGCCGTTGGTCCCCTTGGTACTTTTCGAAAGGAGTAGGCTACGTGCCGGTACCGGGCTTCCCCTCCTCCCTTCTGTTCATACTTCATCCTCATCTATCACCACTCATCGTCTCGATTAGCCAAAGTGCATAAATATGAGACGTTAAGCAATAATCAATCAATCAACAATACGTTACAGTTAAACCAACACCTCTTTTGAAACACATACGTTATTGTCGTCAATTTAATGGAATACATATTATATTGGCACGTTCTTATAAAGTTATAATATGTTGCCAATCATGACAGGTAGGCCTAGTGGAGTTGAATAAGTATTGGCTATACAACAACATAATACAAGCGATAGCGATTCTTACACACACACACACACACATGATACAGAATTACTTGCACTTTAAAAAAATAAGCGATTTGGTTTTAGCATTTAAAAAATTCAATTATTCTTCCACAATAAGTGAAATTACATGATTAAAGTAATTCCAAACGCTATGGACTAACATCAGTTTCCGTAATCATGTTAATGCCAGGATTGCCAGTGGTGAAGATCGAACGCGGACCTCCCGAATAACTCTCGCGCGTTATGCATGTACTACATCTCTCCGAAAACCGATTAACAATGTATCATTATCCCAAGCGGTATTTTATTTTATTTTATCATGGAATACTCCGTATATTATTATTTAAAGCCGCCTTATGACCACACTTGTGTACAGAATAAATAATTATAAATCTATGTTGCCTGTTTCATCAGTTTCTGTTCGTAACTGTAGCCACAAACAATGAGAAGGTATGCTTACTTAATTACGCCAGACATCAATGTTTCTCTATTGAACTGATGGATGTTTTTTTCCAAAGCTTTCCGTGGCGTAAAATATTGAGAACATCTTTGAAAATAATATCATCTGCCCAAAACTACTATGCTTAGTTATTATACACTCACACACGACACGACTCACGTTTAAGCAATTCACTAATAGAGTCACTCTTGTCGCAACATTATTTGACTCTATGTTGGTTGACATTTTGATATTTTGTGTACAAACTCTACACGAACACTACTGAATAGAATTTGCTTGTCCTGTAACGTATAATAAGCATTCTTATTTTTTGTACCTATTACACCACTCCTCAATGTCATCATGAACGATTGATCGAAACGAGTGCACGTGTCCAACTGATGTGATTGTGAAGAGGTCTGCGTAAGGTTTCTGGACACTGTTTAATGTTTATTCTCTTCCTTTTTAGGCTCATTAGCTTATCGCTTTTTGTTTATATCGTTCGAGTATGCAGGCACACCCCACTCATAATATATCTTATGCTATATTGATTAGAAGAACCATTCCAAACACAAACAAAGATTTAAAAATCCACACCACCAGCATATTCGGCAAAAGGATGAACAAAGAACGTACTGGCATCGGCAGTAAATATATATTTCCGCTAGGTGTACGGAGTTTTGAATGTGTACATACAGTAAGTGCACTGTGCGCTTATCAAGCCGATTGTCAAAACCACATAACTTCGTAAACACCTCTACACTTGACACTTGAGCCGAATAACACATGGCATGCGTTTTTATTTAAACCTAATTTGAAGCGAGTATGCCATACTTGACTACATGTCATATCCCCCCTCCCCAAGCATCTTTAAATGTCCAATACTATAACTCAGTTCGCCACGACACCCGGCTACTCGACTCCAAAGCCAAGGCCGTGTCGTGCGTTGTTGCCAGTACAACGAAGTGGCGAAAACGTAGTCAATTTCATTACATATTTAACAATTAATATATGGTGATTATGATTATTTTCGAGAAAGAATTGGTTGTAATTGGAGTCTACTTAGGTAAATAGATGTCTGGGTACACCTTTACTTAAGAGGTGAACGATCCCTTTAAGACAGAGTGAGGCGCTACTAATTGGAGACGTAAGTGGAAGCATGTGCAGGTGTTTCTGCAACTCACAGGGAATGGGCGTAGAAAAGAGAAAAATACGGCCAAGGCATACCAGGAATCATTTTTGGGGGACTTATAGGTAAACTGAAAAAAAAGCAACCGGGGAAAAATTGGGGGGGGAAAGGTAGTTGTAATGCCGGCAGCCTTTAGGGGAAAAGGGACTGATATCAATACTGGGAAAAACGAAAGTCCCCCCGGTTTGTTGGATGACGAAATTGGTGCTTGAGTGCCTGTTTATGGGGATTTTCAGTTTTTCTGTGAAAAAAATTACTTAGTTGAAGTTTTTTTAAAATTATTTTAAAATTAAATAAAAAATTTTTTTTTTTTTTTTTTTAATTCGTAATTAAAAAAGGGAAAAAAGTCGAATTTTGAAATTTTCATGAGAAATTTATTCGATTACGCAAAATTTTTACACAATGTATATTTTTAAAAATAAGGTTCTGTAAAAAAATAATTCCAATAGGAAAAAGCAGTAGGGGTTATAAGTCAAAGAATTTTTTTTAAAAAAGAAAAAAAGGTAAAATTTCGTTTTTCATAAGAAATAGTTTTTCGATTGCGTAAAATTTTACACGAATACCTGATTCATAAAATTGGTTATGTGAAAAAATCTTTAAAAATGGGAAAAAAGCATGAGGTGAAACGGGAAAAATTTTTTTTAAAATTCCCCCCCCCCAAAAAAAATCGTAAAGTTGAAATTCTAATGAGAAATTTTTTTTCCCCGATTTGCGCTAAAAAACGTGGCAGTTTAAGTTCAGAATTTCAAAGGGCCTCCATAAAATTTCATTGAAATTTGGGAGTATCGGTTTCCCGGGAAATCTGTTAATAAACACCAAAAAATACAAAAAAAAAAAAAAAAAAACATTCCGGATTTTTTTCTCCAGTGTAGTGAAATGAAATCTTCGCTTCGCTCGCTACGCTCATCCAATAATAATTGATGGAATTTCAAAGGTGATAAAGTTGTTGAGGGAGACATTTAATTATTATTATTATTATTAAGTCTTTTTTGCAACAGAAAATAATTCCCCTAGTGAAATATAATATATAAATTATCAATTAACAATTTAAGAACTAAAAAATATAATCATAAAGTGTAAAAATGAAAACTACATCACTTGTATTGATTTCAAAGGGGATATACCTTTTATGGGTTTTGTTTGGGTTTGTGAATGTGTGTGAGGTGTTTGTGTGTGTGGTGTGTGTGTGTGTTGGGTGTGTGGTGTTTTTTTTCGCATACGTTGCAGATCATACGGGTGAATACACAAAGGCTCGAGATCATTTTTCAACCCAGATCAGACCCCTGATCTCGTTTTTTTTTTGTTGCTATCTTGACAGGTAATGCCAACGAGTATTTATATGCAAATTTTAGCATGATTCGTTTTGAGTGTGTATACGAATTTTTAGTTCGCAGTGTACCACCAGGGGTGCGCGCAATAGCGCCTATACACACGGGTTCACACACCCTACAAAAAATACGCATTTTTTCGAGACATTTTCAAATTTGAATCAGCCAATCAAATGCTTTTCACAGTATGGTGTTCCCCGCAAATTTGAGATCTTCCGAATGGTTTTTAAATTTGAAAATATTTAAGATCCCAAACAAGCAAAAAACAGTAAATTTTGACACACTTTTAGAGATCATGGAAACCCTTTTAAAATTTAAAAATATTCAAGCATCCAATCAGATAAACACAGTAGTACAATGTTTCAACAGCTTAAGATCATGCGGGGGCCTTTTAAATTTGAAATATTTGAAGCGTCCATCAAATGCAATAAAAATAATTGCATCCAGCTGCGTAAGAGATCATTTCCAAATTTTGGTTTAAATTTTGGGAAAAAATCCATCATTTAAATAAAGTTGGATGCGTTGGGACAACGCACGCCAACACAACATATTTTCAATCATTGCGAGCCACCTATATTCTATCTACAACGCCCTACCATCTAAAAAATGGGGACCACCGGACCAACATACCACTTTTTCTTGAAGAACGATAAATAAAAAAATTATTTTTATATTTTGTTTTTTGGTGGTTAACCCCGCCAACACAAGATATTTTTAAACACTTGTCAGCCACCTAATATTTTATCTACTTTGACCATCTAAATATGGTAATACCGGACATACCATTCTTCTAAAACGATAAAAAAAATAAAAATTATATATTTTTTGTTGGTGGTTAACTCTCGCCAACACACATATTTTTAAACACATGCAGCCACCTATATTTTTTTATCTAAGTTGACCAAATAAAATATGGGGAATCCCACTCACATACCCTCACTTCTGAAGAAGTTAAATAAAATAATTTAAATTAATACTCGTTTTTGATGGTAAACTCACGCCAACACAAGTACTTTCAAACACATGCCAGCCCCTATATATTATGTTCTATCTACAAAGCCAGACCATAAAAATTTGGTGACACACCCACTCACAACTCCAACTTCCCAAGAAAATTAAAAAAAACTAGGCCCCTTCGGGGGGGGGGGAAACCTTTTTTCCCGTCGCGTTGATGGGGTGAGCTTTTTTAAAATTTTTTTTCTAATGATTTCGATTTTAATTGGGATCTCTTACTGTACTATAGTTACAAAAACTTTTAAAACCTGTAAAAGGGTTATATTAAAACCCTTTACAATTTTTACAAATTCAATTGGCTTTCCAAAGCCACTTTTTACCATATTTATATCAAGTAAAAAATTGAACGGTAGCCCCTCCCGTTTGGGCAGAATCGGGGCCGAAAATATCGCGCTAAAAAAACGAAAAAAAAACGTTTAAGTACATAACCAAAGAAATATTTGGGTACCCAAAATCGTGGGAAGTCTAAATTCAAAATTTCGAAGGGCCCCCCAATTTTCATCAGATCGATGCCGTTTTTCCAGGGGAAGAGCGAACAAACAGCAAAACAAATTACAAAAAACAAAACACTCGATCTATTTTTTTTGGGGGAACGTAAATGAAAAAAAAAACAAACTGAAAAATTTAAAATCTTCGCTTCGCTCTCCATAACAATCATCCCCTTGTTTGGTTTGGGTTAACTCACGCCAACCCAAAACAAAATAATATTCAATAAATGCAGCCACCTATATTCTAGGAAAGGGGGCAATCATTCTGTATTTACGCACAGTCAAAAAAATACACAACGGAGACAAACAACAAAATAGTTTGTAGGTAGAAAGAAATTTTTTTTCCCCCCCTTTATGGCCCCTTAAAACAGCCCAAGGGGGCAAAAACCATTTTTAAAGAATGCTTTGGCCAGGGGGCCTCATTTTTTTG
>JAMZAV010011246.1:0-20134 GCA_024449915.1 Sweltsa coloradensis | reverse complement strand
ATTTGTAATTATCGGACTCAGGACAAACCTAAATCGGACGTCTGGTACCTAAATCTCGTGCAGAATAAATTCAACAATTCCTCGAAGGAAAATAAAAAGGGTTGTGTTGTTATTTAATTTTGTTTAACATCTATCCTATTCAATATAACCTGATTAACATGGGCGGACAATGTATTCGCTATCTCATGCTGAACGGAATTTAAAAACATCGTCGATGGTGGAGGTGCTGAGTTTGTTTATTGATTCTATCTCGTGCCTGAACGGAACTGCTTCATCGTCGACTGCCACGTAAAAAAACACACACAATCCACGTCTTCATAATAAGATAAAAAAACTTCACAAAATCTTTTCCCGTTTTCAAACGTTTATCCGTAAAAAAAAAACTTTCTTTTCGAGGTGTTTATTTGAAACATTCCCTTAAGTTAGCATTGCCTCTTGAAAAAAAGGACTTTCTTATGTATTGTGAGAGTATCAAAGCGACAAGCCGCAGGTTTGTAAGCCTCTGTGTTGCAGCTTTCTGCCGCTTGGAGCTCTGCATGTGGGGAATCCCTGTAACATAACAGTCGGCCACTAGGAGATAGAAAAGTGACTGGAGTCTGTTGGACAATTCTCAGATCGATCAAGATGTGTGTATGTCTGGAGATGGGGGGGGGGGGGGGCGCTGACAGCCATCTAAACCCCGCATGGGTGTAAACAATGTTGTCTCGACGTGCAATTCAAATGTAAGAACCAAATAGCCTTGTCGTAATTTGAAGTTGCCTGTTAGGTATACATACAATAATGTGGCTTATTAGTATATTAAACTACACACACACACACACACACACACTCGTCAACTCAAAATGAGAAAATAAGAAGCCTGAGTAGCTTAATTATATAATAATATAAATATGCTGAACACAACAAGTAAATAGTGAATGATTGCAGATGTGTGCACGTCATAATATTTATCTAGAATGATCGTCTTAAAACGATAGTTTTAAGTAGTCGTAGAACCCTTTTAAAGATTTCAGGTCCTAAAATTTCTGAAAAGTATGGATTTGTTGAATTTCTTAAATATGCTTTTATAAGCTAAATAACTATCCTGATATATATTTGGATGAGCGTAGCGAGCGAAGCGAGTGAAGCGAAGACTTCAATTTCACTGACCCCCCAAAAAATTTAGCTCGGGTGTTTTTTTTTTTGTTTTTTTGTTTTTTTTGTTTTTTTGTTTTTTTGTTTTTTTTTTTGTTTGTATTTTTGTCTGTTTGTTCGCTCTCTACCGGGCAAACGGCATATGCGATCTTGATGAAAATTTGACAGGACCTTCGAAATCTCTGAACTTAGACTTGCTACGTTTTTGGGTACAATCGAAGAAATATTTCTCATGAATATCGTACTTTTACGATTTTTTTTCGATTTTTAGTGCGATATTTTCGTCACATTTTGGCCGATTCTGACCAAACGGGTGGGGCTACAAACGTTCATATTTCACATGGACATTAAGGTAATGGTGATGTATTGATTTCTGAAAGAAAAAGTTGAAAAAGTTGGCCAGAATCTATAGAAAAAAGCTTTTAATATAAGTTTTTTTATTTTTTGTACGATTTTTTCGTGCCATTTTGGCCAATTTTGACCAAACGGGGGGGCTACAACGTCCATATTATACACGGACATTAAGGTTATGGTGATGTAGTACCTTTTGAAAGAAAAAGTTGAAAAAGTTAGCCAGAATCCATAGAAATAAAGCTTTTAATATAAGTTTTTTTACGGTAAATAATACCAATTGACAAGAAACAAAAGAAACTTGACAACATTCACCTACAATGCGTAGGCAGCAAAACAAAGCACTTGCAAAAGTAAAATTATCCCACGCAAACTAAAACCTTTTAAAAGCTCATCCATCAACGCGGCGGGACTTTAGCGTTTTCCTAGTTTAGAGAATGGCACTAAAATGCATATATTATTTGGTTTTGCAGGCATACCCATGCTGTAGGGTAAGATTGTCCTTCACTATAAATTAGACAATACACTTTCTTTTATTTTATTATTATTATTATTATTATTATTTTATTATTATTATTATTATTATTATTATTATTATTATTATTATTATTATTATTATTTTATTGGATGTATTTCATACAAACTCGGTTAAAACCGGAGCTAACATGTTGTACGGACTTACGTCAAGTACTTCCATGTGTACCTATTACATACATTATTACTTTTGTCTTAACTCTAACTAAAATAAGTCATTTATAAATTCTAATATTGTTTGTAGATGATGTTTTCTTTCTGCTGTGTACGGTCGTGGCCGATTTCTCGTCGCCATCCTAGCATTTGCTCTTCGGACTATGGGAAACCACGAAAACCATGTCAGGATGGAAGCTGTCTCGAATCTCGAAGTATCATTCTTAGTTAGAAATTACGAACTATTCTACACGTGTGAGTATTACTGCCTTTGAGTCTCGATGTATACATTGGGTTGAAGATCTAGTTGTTTATGCTTTCATGTAGCTTCTTCGGTATGATGCCGTTGGCTGATATAATGAATGGGATTGTATTTACCTTTTTCTTTTTCCACATCTTCTTGATCTCAATTGCAAGTTCACTATACTTGTCAATTTTTTTCTTCCACGGGGTCTCGACGTTAGGGCACATTGGGATAGCAACGTCGATAAGGGTAGTTTTCTTGTTTCTTCTTGTCAATTATTATTAAATCCGGTCTGTTGTGATGTATCGTTTTGGTCTGTTATAACTGTGCGGTCGTAATATAATTTGTAATCTTTACTATCTAGTACTTTCTCTGGTTTGTATTTGTAGTAAGGTGTGTGTGTGTCAATGAGGTTGTACTTGATTGCTAGTTTTTGATGAATAGTTTTATCTACTTGGTTATGTCTGTAGAGGTAATCTGTTTGGGACATAGTGACTTGCACCCGGATATGATGTGTTCGATTGTTTCACCCCTTGCACTACATTTCTACATTGATCGTTTACTGTCGCATCTTGTATTATGTATTTTTTATAATTGTTCGTCGCAATCACTCTGTCTTGAATAGCCATCATAAAACTTCTGTTTCTCAAATAGTTCCCCGTTGTTTAACCACCTATTTGATGCTTTAATATCTACGTGACCTTTGTGTAGTTCATCATAATGTCTCTTGTGTAGGGTCTTTTCTGAGAGACGTAACTCTTTTGAAGCGTCAGTTATGAGTTTCCCTTGTAGATTGACATTTTCGTTTGCTAGATTTAGTGGATTAATGATTTGTCAGCTAGCACTACAGCCCTATGAAGTGTGGATTGGTTGCTCTTTGTAAGAAAGTATTTTCTTAAAATTTCTATTTGTTTATAATATAAGTTGTTCAGATCAATTAGGCCCCGTCCTCCTTTTTCTCTTGGAAGTGTCAATCTCTCTATTGCTGATTTAGGATGATGTATTCTGTGTTTGGTAAGTGTAGTACGAGTTAATATTTCCAACGCGTGGATGTCTGTCTGCGTCCATTTAATGATTCCGAATGAATATGTCAGTACTGGTACAGCATATGTATTTATTGCTGTGATCTTGTTTTTACCGTTTAGTTGCGTCTTGAGGATAGACTTAGTCGTTTCTTGTATGTATCTATCAATTTTGCTTTCATAACTTTATGTTCAATTCTGGCAGCTTGTGCGAATCCTAAATATTTGTATACATCGTTATCGTCCATTATTCAAATCCTATTTCCATCATCTAGCTGGAACTCTTCTGCTTGTGTAACCTTACCCTTTTCGATATGTAGCGTCTTACATTTGTCTACTCCAAACTCCATGCAGATATCTTGACTAAATTCTAATGTTGTATTGACTAGACTGTTTAGTTGAGCAAATTTGATGCATACAACTTTAGGTCATCCATGTAGAATAGGTGGGAAAATTTTGTGACATACCACATTATTGTCCTTAATTTTAAATCCGTATGTCGATTCGTTAAGCATATGTGACAGTGGGTTTAATGACAGACAAAACCATAATGCACTTAATGAGTCACCTTGGAAAATGCCACGTTTAATTTGTATTGGATCTGTAGTTATCTGCTGGTTTTTCATATTTAGTTTTAGTGTTGTTCTCCATGTCTCCATTACTGTCTTTAAGTTTACAATTATTGGGTTGATTTTATATATTTGTAAAATCTGAATAAGCCATGTGTGGGGTTTGTTGAGTCAAAGGCTTTCTTGTAGTCAATGTAGTTTACGTGAATATTCCTTTTCTTATTGTGTGCCTGATTCATTACAGTAGAGTCAATAATAAGTTGTTCTTTACATCCCTGTGAGTTCTTACAGCATCCTTTTTGTTCCTCGGCCATGATATTGTGTTCTTCGCAATGATTATATACTTTATTTGTTATGCATGAAGTCAATATTTTATATATAGTTGGTAGACATGTAATTGGCCGATATTTACTTGGGTTCTTCGTGTCATTGTCCTTTGGTTTGAGAAAGGTTACTCCTTCATATTATTATTATACTAGGAAACGCAAAAGTCCCGCGCGTTGATGGATGAGCTTTTTAAAGTTTAAAGTTTGCTTGGGATATCTTTACTTTTGCAAGTGCTTTGTTTTGCTGCCTACGCATTGTAGGTGAATGTTGTCAAGTTTCTTTTGTTTCTTGTCAATGGTATTATTTACCGTAAAAAACTTATATTAAAAGCTTTATTTCTATCGATTCTGGCTAACTTTTTCAATTTTTTTTTTCAAAAGGTACTACATCACCATAACCTTAATGTCCATGTATAATATGAACGTTGTAGCCCCACCCGTTTGGTCAGAATTGGCCCAAATGTCACGAAAATATCGCACTAAAAATCGAAAAAATCGTAAAAGTACGATATTCATGAGAAATATTTCTTCGATTGTACCCAAAACAATACACCTCTAAGTTCAGAGATTTCGAAGTCCTGTCAATTTTCATTAAGATCGGATAAGCCGTTTGTCTGGTAGAGCGTTAACAAACAGACAAAAAAACAAAAAAAAAAAAAAAAAAAAAAAAAAACAAAAAAAAAAACACCCGAGCTAAATTTTTTGGGGGGTCGGTGAAATTGAAGTCTTCGCTTCGCTCATCCAACAATTATTATTATTATTATTATTATTATTATTATTATTATTATTATTATTATATTATTATTATTATTATTATTATTATTATTATTATTATTTATTATTATTATTATTATTATTATTATATTATATTATACATGCCTTAGGCAAGGGCATTTATATCCGACTGCAGGCTTGCGTTTACAGTTTCCAAGTAGCTTTTTAATTATAATTATGGGTAATACAATTAATAATTTTGTTTCGATAAGTGTTTTAGGATAAGAATCTGACTAAAAGTTTCTCACCACTCATCACTTGTTTCAAATGATTTTTTCAAATTTTCAAATGATGGGTCAGTCTTAATAGGCTTTATGGACAACTTGGTACTTCTTCCAAAATATAATTCAATGCAAACAAACAAAACAGAATTTAAAAGCGTCGGGTAAGATGCTAATCTATTAACGCAACTGTAAATAGCGTCCTTGAAACTGTCTAGTAATAATTGGACTTCAATTTCACTGACCCACCAATAAAATTAGTTCGAAAGTTTTTTGTATTTTTGTCTGTTTGTCCGCTCTTTACCGGGCAAACGGCATATGCGATCTAAATGAAAATTTGAGGGGACCTTCGAAATCTCTGAACTTAGACTTTGCACGCTTTTGGGTTCAATCGATTAAATATTTCTTATGATTATCGCACTTTTACGATTTTTTTCGATTTTTAAAGATATATTTTCATGATATTTGGCAAACGGCTCCTCCGATCTCGATGAAACGTTATGGGAACGTTTAAAATCACTGAAATTATATATAGAGACATTTGAAGAAATATTTCTCATAGAAATCGTACCATTACGATTTTTTTCATCATTAAAGCTCATCCATCAACGCGATTAGAAAAAGCGTTCGCGAAGCGGCCTAGTGATATAATACACGCAATGTGAATTGCATGTGTCCTGACTCTGCGCGCGAGAGTGTATTACAAGTGACAGTTTCTGTATTTGTGTCTCAGTGTCAGCGTTCTAAGAACGTGGGAGAGAGCGATTCACTGGGATAATCCTCGAGCGTCGGAAGCAAAACCTCGAACAAACAGAGATCCGCGCTAAACGAGCCGATCATCTAGTCACCCTAGCCTTGCACAGTGATGGGCTACTCGAGATAAGCCGGGTCCTCGAGGCAAAACACGCGCGCGTTGTCATTCCTTGATCACAAGAAAACTACATGGATTGCGTGCAAGTAAATCAAACATTAAACCTACAAGTACACGGACACGATAGATAAACATATTCACATAAACACGTGGTAATATTACTAGGAAGCTTCGCAAACGCTTTTTCAGGCGCGTTGTTGGATGAGCGTATTTTTTTAAAAACTAAACAAAGCGTAAAATTGCGATTTTCAAGAAATAATTTTTCGATTGCGCTCAAATTTCACACGAATATATTAATTTATAAAATTAAGGTTCTGTGAAAATATCATTACAATCGCATAAAGCATGTAGGTGTTATAAATTTTTTTGAAATCGTAAATAAATCATAAAATTGTGATTTTCACGAGAAATAATTTTTCGATTGCGTTTAAAATCGTGGAAGTTCTAAGTTCAGAGATTTTGCAGGCCTCCAGAAAATTTCATCGCAATTGGAGAATCGGTTTAGCCGGTATCGTGTTAACAAACACACAAAAATGCAAAAAAAGAAGAAAAAAACATTCCTGATATATTTCTCCAGTGCTACGCTACGCTCATCCAAATATGTTATTAGCATGTAGATCAAACATTAAACGTAATGCACGACGAATCATCATAATATGAAGATGGAATAGGACACAAATGTTGACCATAGGCGCCGAGTACGGGGGGGCGACGGGGCTCAAGCCCCCCCCCCCAAAAGTGATGCAGGGGGGCTCAGCCCCCCCTGCAGAGCAAGCTCTAAATTGTATAAGTGAAAAATTTCCAAGGGTTCAATTGCTGATTTTTAACTAAATGGCCCTCAGAGTTTGAGTCAATGCACATTGACAAATTATGTCTTTTTCCCACTTCACGTATTTACTTTGATAGCATTCTTTCTTTGTGTAATTAAATGGCGAAAATTGGTTTTCTTTTGATATTTTCGGAGAAAAACTGTCAATAGTGCAGTGCACTTTCAAATGACCCTTTATGGGATTTCACCTGAGGGAGTATTATTAGTTGCATTGCATGACTACCCTATCTTTATGGGTAGTTATTTGTTTGATAGGGCCTATGACATACTAATGCAATTCTTTCATCGTTTTTTCACGCCTGAAATCGCGTTTCAGGCCATCAAACAGAATGTAGGCCCCAAAAAAATTTCACCTACGGTGTAAGCCTCCGGCGGCTGGGGCTTTGCCCCAGACCCCAGCTGTTCGCACATTGAGCCCCCCTACGCAAAATCAAAACTCGGCGCCTATGATTTTGACAGTTGGTAAATAGCTGTTCGCTCGGCAGGGAAGAATTCGATGTACATGCAACTTTACATTGTCAATAAAGCATACGTCGAGAGCCCCACAGTCGTATCATCAATATTCTATCTCAATCAGCCAGGGTCAATCCGTGAATATTGTCAATTTTTGGCTTGGTCTGTAACAAGAACCAATTAAAATCCTGAAAATCAGATTATTTTTTTTCAAATTATTTAAATGTAATTTTTTTGAAAAGAGCGAATATAAATTTTCTTTATTCACATGTCCTATACCCTCTTAACCAAAAAAACAGTTAATATAAATTTAAATTACTCGGCGTAGCATATTATCGGACACATTATATGCCAATTAAACTTATTATCTAATGCACAACAAATAAAATAGTTTACAATGTAAAATATATTATAGTTTGTATTATTTATATAATCTTCAAGGTGAAGCAATCTCTTAAGCTGAATTTGTATTAGAAAATCAATGACATTAGAATCTTACAGTGAGGTAAGGCGTTCAAAAATAATCACGAGTTTCATTTTCACATTTAATAGTCACGCCGTCATTGAAAAAAAAATGCAATTGTTCCATTGATTCTAAACTAGATGTATAATGATGGTCGTGCGCTCTTATCCCTTGCGATTCTGGTGCCCAAATGTGCCGTCTCAAAGCTCGGCGTACATAGAAAACGATATTATGTGAACAATACCTACTGGCTTTAATTTTTCTTATGTAATATAATTATTTTATTTTTATTTTATAATTATTTAGCTGTAATATTATATAAATAAAAATAAATAAAAAGAATAAAAATAAAATATAGATTATTTATTTCCATTTTTCCATTCATGAAATAGTGGGAGGTGATCATAAAACAGTCTTTATACTTAACATGACTTGATCATATTATTTCACAAGTGTGAAACGGTTAGTGTAACTATGTGTACGTTTCCATTGCTATAATAAAAGTATATTGTGTACCACTACAGTACAACTATACGGATAGCCTATTATACAGTTTAAGTCGTTTGGTTGCTAAAGGTATTCGCCGTATTCGGCACCAAATCGACATGTAGATCGCAGCACTGGCGGCGCGCTACGTCACAACATGGCTGGCGTAATTGTGATTCCGGGCTGGAGCGTATATGGCGATAACTTGTGTTAGTCGCGCCGGTTATGACAATTCGGGGATTATTTCCGATCTGTTCACTCACATTTACCTTTCTCGCACACGCATTAAATAAGATGTATATTTTCATCTACGGTTTGCATTTTTTATGCTCTTATACAACCACAAGTAGGCGTAATTGCGTAGGTAGGCCAACTATAGCCAAAATTGAACCTCCCTATTCCCATATTTCTGAATGGGATAGGGATGAAATGTAAAATATTATATAATAATATCATCATAATAGTTGGGTATATTATTATGTTTGAGCGTAAGATATCCAGAAAATAATTCATAAGCAGATTCTTATTTATTATTTAATTACTACTATAAGTAAAGTTGCCCGCCGAAATTGGTATTGGTCCAAGGAATTATTACCAAATTTTAATTTAGAATGTTAAGTTTTTGAAGTGAAACGAGTCTGTTTGTTGTATCAACAAATATTTTGCAACAAATTGATATACACTGAACAGCTGAAGTGCAAGGTGCAATATTTAACGTTTTCCCGCGATAATGTAATAACAATAAATAGTACAACTTGTATTATTTTCATCATATTCCCCGAAAATGTCAATAAATTAGGCCTACATCTATGCTTTAATCCGGATGTTGTCAATTTGCTATCATCGACAAAGTGTGCTTTGTTCAGAACATGACGAAACTTCTAAAAATACTTGGCTGCAGAATTGGTATTTATTATGAAAAATGTTCATTGAAAACGATTTTTCCGAATTTATTACTATACATAGGCCTACCTTTTTTGTTGTTGATAAAAACGCACTACAGTGTAGTAATTTTGAGGTAGCCCATCACATACGAAACAAATTGAATGTAGGCCTATATGTGTAACAATTGGTAACGGTGGTGATAGCCTATTGGCATAAGCATGAATTAAAATTATTGTCTGAAATTGTAAGACGCGATTTAATATGAGTGTCGGTGACGGGCAAAAAACAATAAGTATAATTATTAAAAAAATGAACATAAATAAATAATAAATCTATCAAACACAACGGGAAAACTCAGTGGGTGACACCATACTGTCTTCTGACAATATGTTTTCGGACTTTATCCCTGGACTTAAATGTAAGAATAATGTTTTTATTAAGAGTAGGCCCTACCAAAATTTAAATTGAGATCACGATTATTTAAAAGTTGTTATTTAAGTGTAAAGAGTTGTATTTTAAAAGAGAAATGTAGGCCAATGCTTAACCATTCGAGACATAACCCTTGCGTCAGGTGTCCACTTTATGGTGCACTTACAGCCTACAGGCCCCATTCTTTCATTTAAAATTTGTTTTCTTGTGATAACCATAGCACAAATATTTCTTTATTTTATTTCTAACGTTCAACATCCGTAAACAAAACGTATCACGCCGAAAACTCAACTTTTTAGTTACATCTACACGTTCTTCCACGTTATTTGCCGCTGTGTCTACCTGAGTGATCACTACTGCTAGGGTTCTACGTTCCGCCAACAGGGCCGCGCTAGTGTGCTTTTTGGTGACGAATATACCACACATTCAATTGCAAATAGGTTACTTTGCAGAACAAAACCACACGAGAGAAGGCCATTTCAACTTTTTGAACTAAGTTATATGAGCAGCACAGCGTTAGGTGTGAAAATATGTTTTTATGTTGTGGCGGTTTGTGTGTGAGGTAATGGGGGTGGGGGAGACTGTATGATGTCTACTACCGCCCTTCTACGCCTGCGGAGTCCGTTCTGTCCGTTGTTTTTCCTAGTTTCTCCGCTAATCGAGGGATTTATCAAGTCAAACCCATTCTCACGTTGCTATTATCTATTCCATGTTTATTTCATTCGCTTCCAAGTTCCACCCAGCGTCTCCTAACGCGCCGTCCGTGGAGAGAAAACCACCCACAATCTACTTTCATTACAAGAGTGGTATCATGCCTGAATTGACCATTTATTTAGATTTAGATAGAACTTCCAAATAACTAGAGGCGGATGCAAGGAGTTGGAGACTTCGTATTTGATTGCGTTGCCAATCATTATCTCCGGCTTCCTATAATTTTTTCACTTCGAAATAGTTTTTCAGGGCAGATCCACCCCCTTCACTGCGTTGGCGATTCCTGGACACGCTCCATTGTTAGTTTCATATATAATAGGGAATACCTATAATATTATGAATGTGAAAATAAGTTATTGAAATCAAACAATTCATTGGATGAGCGTAGCGAGCGTAGCGAGCGAAGCGAAGATTCCATTTCACTACTCTGGAGAAAAAAACCCGGGAATGTTTTTTTTTTTTCTTTCCTTCCTCTTTCTTTTTTTTCTGTATTTTTGTGTGTTTGTCAGCACGATTCCGGCTAAACGATACTCCGTTTGCGATGAAATTTTATGGAGGCCTTCGAAATCTCTGAACTTAGAACTGCCACGTTTTTGAGCGCAATCAAAAATTATTTCTCATGAAAATCGCAATTTTACGATTTTTTTCGATTTTTTGAAAATTTATTTTCCTTGTAACACCTACATGCTTAATCCGATTTTCATGATTTTTTCACAGAACCTTAATTTTATGAATTAAGATATCCGTGTAAAATTTGAGCGCAATCAAAAATTGTTTTTCATGAAAATATAAATTTTTGTGGGTTTTTTCTTTTTTTAAACAATTCTTTTACTTATAACACCTACATGCTTTATTTTATTGTAATACTTTTTTCACAGTACCTTAATTTTTTAAATTATATTTTCGTGTGAAATTTGAGCGCAATCGAAAAATTATTTCTTATAAAATCGCAATTTTTTGTTTTTTCAATTTTTTAAAATTCATACGATTAATTAAAAAAAATAAAAATTAAAGTTTATTTTTTATCTAATTTAATTTTAATTTAAAAAAAATCTTCAACTTAGTACTAATTTTTTCACAGAACAACAGAAAATCCGCATAAAAACATGGCAGCTCAATGCACCAATTACGCTCATCCAACAACGCGGCGGGACTTAAGCGTTTTCCTAGTATTATACATAGCTAGGACCACCCCTGTTATTGGTGTCTGTCTTCAAACTACACACTTCCGATACAGCCGAGGAAGCCGCGCAAAGACGCATCCTAAACATTAAGTATTGGAACTTTATATTTCATGTTCGATGCTCGTCGACCCTCCCGCCACTGAAACTAACCCTATCTGTTAGGGTTGACTTTGTCAGCGTTGTGCAATGTGCGACCTTATTCTACACGCACAAATGACATTGGGTCCTAACTCTACTCACTCGCAGTTGGAGAGTAGACCTCAGGTACTGAGATAAAACCTTCATTCAACCTTTTCCCTTTTTAGGCCCCCGTCTGGGCCCGGGGTAGAATTGGCCCAGAGCATGGCTCTGCTAATCGTAAAAGGCGATTCAAGAGAAAAAGTCCACCTCGCAAACATCAGCTAGAAAGAGCGGAGTATCTTACTCCCCGAAACTAGAGGCGAGCTCTGGCAATCGTCGTCGGGGACCTTGCCCCCTTCCCTTGACGACCCCCCGGCGACGATGACAAAGACGATGACGACTGCGACGTGAGAAACCCCCCTTCCTCCTCTTACCCGTGGTTGGTTCTGACCAGCATGGGCCCCTCCTCCCCACCCCCCTTAGGCTAGAGTGGTGCATTATGACCTAACGGTTGACGCGTCCTTAATCCAAATAATAATAAAAAAAAACTTTTTTGGGCGCTACAACTGCCCTTATAAAGTTTGCACTAGTTTATTTACCTTAATATGTCACTGTCGCGACATGGTTAAGTGTTTACACATTGTGAACGACTGCAGGACTGCTACATTTTTAAGCTACAAGAACTACAACTGATTCGTTTTCTTGAACACAAATCAAAACCACATAATGACTGTTGTCACTTTAAGGTTCTACTTTACAATGCGAGTTCTTAAATAATAATGTGCCCAAGAGGTAAACACAAATGCGCTCACATAAATAATGAAGTAGAATGTTGTGTTTTTAACATTTAAAAGTTGACTAATCGCTCTGATATTAGTACCCACGGACATGCCTGACCCCGACATGAAGTGAGGCGGTCTGACATAATGACCGGCCGGCGTGGTAGAAAGTGCCGGTCAGGCCAGCGCAGTTTATGTACAGCTGGTTTTATGATCAGCTGTTTGCTTGTGGTCAGAATGGCAGGTTGTGTGAAATTGAGGAGTCGAAGTTGACTATCGAATGCGTGCAGTTGTATGCGTGTGTTGTAGGGCGGTTAGACAGGAGGCTGTGTTTAAAGCGTTCGATACACGTGGAGATTTCTAGATATTTCTTTCCCTGGGGAAGATTTCTTTCCTCGTGTGTCGTGCGTCATTGAAAACACATGAATTCAAGTACGGTATTTGAAAATAATTCTCATCTCCGTCTAGAAATCTTCGGGGAGAAATCTCGACGTGTACCAAAGTTTAAAGTTTTAATTCACAACATAATAGCTTTGATAGTAATTGATTGCTATAAAAATATATTATTACTGGTCAATAAATTAATGTTACATAACAAATTATTTAGATAAATTGAAATTAAATTTATGTCGTTTATTGTGTAAGCTATATTTTGAAAATAATATTTATATGGGTGAAGCGTCAGGTGAGACTTGAACCGATTTCATAGTCGGATGTAATTATTATTATTATTTGGATCTATTCTATTCACCCCGCGGGTTATTTGTTAATTGTGTACGACAGAGTAGCATTCATCATAGGCCCATACCACCTATAATAACTATTCTTAATCTCAATAATAATAATAATAATAATAATTCATTATTTCAGCTTGAGCATATACATACATAGTACAGATTTTTAAATCCCGACTTGTCCTGTACTGTCATGCTTATGCCTGTCGATACAAGCCGCAAGCGTCATGTTTTATATTTAAAACAGTCGTTATGTCCTCACATTGCACATCGAACTCTGTCTGTCGTAGAGAAATGAATGCTGTTGATTGCAGGAAAGTAAAGACACTCGACGATGACGTGCTACAGTAGGCTTTTAGTCGGATGGCGCATTAGCTCGCCCGCTCATTGTTCGGCGCTAATGACGACAAAGTGCGGCCCCATTGTTTGTGAGGTAATGGCGTCAAGGCCGCTAAGCAAGGGGTGGATATCGCCCGACTGTCTGTCACGCACTCACGCGGGGCGTTGGGAAGGTTCATGAACATTAACATAGTTTTGAACATTTTCATGAAATTGAAATTCATTTGTTTGTTTGTTTGATTTTTTTAAAATATTGTATATTTTTCCTGATTTATTCATAGATTATTTAGAAATTGTCTTAGGGTTTTCATCGCTAACGTTAGAACATATGCTTTATGTAGCTTGCTTTAATATAGCGTCGCAAACAAGTCAAGGCATGCAATTGGAATAAACTTCTGTTTTTTAGTGTTTTTGAAAAATTACTATGATTCATGTCTCTGAACTCAACAGTGCGAGACCTTCGCACGTGAGAACAACAACCAGACTAACTCACTGCTGATGTTTATGATAGTTAAAGGGTTTCTAGCTGGGAGAAAAAGAAAACGTTGAGAATCTTATTTTATTCGCATCTTAAAACGTGAATAGAAATTAAATTTGGAAATTTAAAACTTTGATAGAAAGTTATTTTTTTTATTTTTTCCTTCTTCCCAAATGAATGTTTTTCCTGATAAGAATTGACGTTAAATAACTTTAGAACATAATGTCTTATAATATTATTTATTAG
This sequence comes from Sweltsa coloradensis, assembly GCA_024449915.1. Classification (NCBI taxonomy): domain Eukaryota; kingdom Metazoa; phylum Arthropoda; class Insecta; order Plecoptera; family Chloroperlidae; genus Sweltsa; species Sweltsa coloradensis. Next base: position 5,799 of record JAMZAV010011246.1, on the reverse strand, counting down.
TTATAAAAATGATGTACAAAGTAGGAAAACTAAATACAACTATCTATGCCTACATATTTAAATGTAGACAAAATTACTAACTGCTTAGCAAAGTTTGATATTAATATTATAAAAAAATATATAATGTAAGAAAACAATTTTGACAACGAATTCAAATCGGATAACAATAATAATAATAATATAAAGTGAAATGAATGATAATAATTCAAGTATGTTATAGGAAATAGAAAAAGGACAGGAAAAAAGAAAAAACGGTCAAAAAGAAAAAACGAAACGAAAAATGCCAATACCAACAGTCTGTAACACATAAATGCCAATTGTGTGGTTGGTATGCGCAACGTAAAACGTACGGGTATGGGTTCGTTTCTTGCCACAAGTAGGACTTATCACTGTCACGTGACGTATTATGCCTTTGCACGAGGCTCAGGCTACACATTAGACAAAGAGTGTGCGTACCCTACAGTCGGTAGCCTATGTGCCGCACCATTGCAACATCGAGCACCCTCCGGAAACTAATGTCAAGGTTCTAAGATCGCCCTGAGAAACGTCTTTTAATGATATTCATCGGAGAGTTGTTTACTTTTCTTATCTCGATGCTGCGAGTGGGAAGTAAAAAGCCTGTGTAGGCGAGATGGGATTTGTTGCTGCGTCATGCAATATGCATGCCTCCCTCAGCTACCGTCAGACCTGCCCGGCCGGCGGCTATCACTTGTACTTGCAGGGCCCCCATCTCTCTGATTGGGATCGAGCATACCTCGTTTGTTCCGTGTACGTGAACCTAATTGCGCTCTGAAGTGGATCGCGATATTGTGTTACATTCGACACGGCGAGGATGGCTGGAATGCGATTGCTTTTCGAAATACGGCCTTAAACTAATTAGGTTTTTCATATGACACATTTTATTCGATTTGTGATCAATTAAATGTACCTAGGTATCAGTTTCAGTACAACAATCATCAAACTAATTCTGCTTTTCAGAGGTGTCGGTTTTTAATATACATTCCACTTGCATTGCATTAGCATTGAGTATGGTTGAACGACTTTTTCTACAGTGGATTTTATCAAAAGCACAGAATAGTGATAAGTATAGAAAGTCACGTACCTTTCATTATATCGATATAATTGCGAAAAAGGTAAACATTATAAAAAACGATAGGCTAATCATTGAACTATCGACATCACACGAAAATGTAGATATCGCTATCGATATATCAACATTTTATTATTTATGCTAAAAAGTTTGGAAGTTTAAATTACACAAAACACAATTGTATCGAAGAAGAAGGTCCACTATTAATTAATAATGTGTGGCTTAAATAAAGAGATTGATAAGGTAAAACGAAACATGTATGTATAACGATGGTTACGTTCTCACACTCGTGTTGAATGACCCGGCACCTCCACCATAATATGTAAATGTTACTAATACTAGGAAAACGCTTAAGTCCCGCCGCGTTGATGGATGAGCTTTTTTGTAAGTTTTTAGTTTGCGTAGGACCACTTTTACTTTGCAAGTGCTTTTTGAATGCATTGTAGGTGATTGTTGTCAAGTTTCTATTGTTACTTGTTAATTGTTATTATAAACCTAAAAAAAACTCATATTAAAACCTTTATTCTATGGATTCTGGCTAACTTTTTCAACTTTTTCTTTCAAAAAGCAATACATAACTATTACCTCAATGTCCATGTAAAATATGAACGTTGTAGCCCCAACCGTTTGGTCAGAATCGGCCCAAATGTCACAAAAATATCGCACTAAAAATCGAAAAAAATCGTAAAAGTACGATATTCATGAGAAATATTTCTTCGATTGTACCCAAAAACGTGGCAGGTCTAAGTTAAGAGATTTCGAAGGTCCCCTCCAATTTTCATCAAGATCGCATATGCCGTTTGCCCGGAATCGTGCGAACAAACAGACAGAAAAAAAAACATTGGAGCTAAATTTTTTGAGGGGTCAGTGAAATTGAAGTCTTCGCTTCGCTCATCCAATAATATGGTACCCGGTTCCTCCACCATGATTAGGCAAAATTTATAGAACAATTTTTCATTGGTATTTGTATTTAGGACTTACACACTAACACTACCCAAAATTACCATCCTTGTTCTATTTTTTTGTTTTTTTATTTAATATTTTTGGAATATTTTTTTGAAGTTTCGATATTTTGATATGGAGATTAATATCGATATCAAAATTATTCCCACAAATCGATATATCAAATCGAAATATCGGTCTTTGCCCAGTCCTAATTTTAAAGGATGAGTAAGGCAGGTGCGTGAACCTGCCCCCCCCCCCCCTCCGAAACGCGCACTAAATCTGCATTTTACACAAAATTTAGTGCGCATTTAGTGCTTTCAGAAATGCCAAGACATATAATTAGTGCGCCTTTACTTTAGGCGCTAATAGACATTATTGTCTGGGGGGGGCTAAGTTCACGTTGCCCCCCCCCCCCCAAAGGCGCACTAAATCTGCAATTTACATAGTATTTAGTGCGCATTTAGTGCTTTCAGAAATGCCAAGATATATCATTAGTGCGCCTTTACTTTCCCTTAATTGCATCTAAAGGGTGGGGGGCCAGGTTAACGCTGCCCCCACTTGTCGCAATAATTCTCAAAATGGAAATATATTATTTAATGTGTGGTACTATCCCAAATAAATAAAACGTTTTATTGCTCTTTCACGTTTGCGTGAGTCTGTATAAACAGTTCTACATTTTTGGTGAAATTTGTGTTGGAAACTGTCAACTGTACTTTTTCGGTATTTAAAAACTTTAATAGCCACATCGTCCTGTCTATCTCCAAACGATTTTATAAGTGTAACAAAGCATTTCTTAGTCAAAATTGTTTTACATTCTGTGGAACTTAATGGGCCTTCCTTGCCATCACGAATAACACACACGGTAGTTCTGTGTAATATTGATTTGATATATTCTTTAGCCGAAGAGATTGCAAAATCGTCCTTGTCACCTATTCAATAAATGTACGGTTTGTGTGAGTTTTGTGTGTTAATTGTATAATTTATAAGTCATATATTATTATACATTGCAATCAGTCAGTACTCACCCATTTCCAGGTTATTTTGTACGATTTTTCATGATTTACATTAAAAGAAAATAGTAAAACAACGGGCACAACCATTCGTAGACTACCATAAAACTTCCACAAAATTAGTGAATTAACACAATAATCTGGCACCGTGTTATAAAATACTGAACGAACTGTCCTGTTCGAAATATCTAACAGGTCTTAACTGATATTAACCTTTAGTAAAGCTCTTGCACCCTTGTACCAATTCATTTTTGTATTTGTAATTATTGGATGAGCGAAGCGAAGACTTCAATTACACCGACCCCCCAAAATATTTAGCTCGGGTGTTTTTATTTTATTTTTATTTATTTTTTGTTTTTTTGTTTGTTTTTCTGTCTGTTTGTTCGCTCTCTACCGGGCAAACGGCATATGCGATCTTGATGAAAATTTGAGGGGAACTTCGAAATCTCTGAACTTAGACTTGCTACGTTTTTGGGTACAATCGAAGAAATATTTCTCATGAATATCGTACTTTTACGATTTTTTTTCGATTTTTAGTGCGATATTTTCGTGACATTTGGGCCGATTCTGACCAAACGGGTGGGGCTACAACGTTCATATTTCACATGGATACTAGGAAAACGCTAAAGTCCCGCCGCGTTGATGGATGAGCTTTTTAAAGTTTTTAGTTTGCGTGGGATATCTTTACTTTTGCAAGTGCTTTGTTTTGATGCCTACGCATTGTATGTGATTGTTGTCAAGTTTCTTTTGTTACCTGTCAATTGGTATTATTTACCGTAAAAAACTTATATTAAAAGCTTTATTTCTATGGTTTTTGGCTTACTTTTTCAACTTTTTCTCTCAAAAGGTACTACATCACCATAACCTTAATGTCCATGTGGAATATGCACGTTGTAGCCCCACCCGTTTGGTCAGAATCGGCCCAAATGTCACGAAAATATCGCACTAAAAATCGAAAAAAATCGTAAAAGTACGAAATTTATGAGAAATATTTCTTCGATTGTACCCAAAAACGTAGCAAGTCTAAGTTCAGAGATTTCGAAGGTCCTGTCAAATTTTCATCAAGATCGGATATGCCGTTTGCCCGGTAGAGAAACGAACAAACAGACGGAAAAACAAAAAAAAAAGATCCGAGCTAAATTTTTGGGGGTCGGTGAAATTGAAGTCTTCGCTTCGCTCATCCAATTAAGGTTATGGTGAGGTATTGCTTTCTGAAAGAAAAAGTTGAAAAAGTTAGCCAGAATCTATAGAAATATAGCTTTTAATATAAGTTTTTTGACTCTTTGTTCGATATTTTCGTGCCATTTGGGCCAATTCTGACCAAACGGGTGGGGCTACAACGTTCATATTATACATGGACAATGACCATTAAGGTTATGGTGATGTAGTACCATTTGAAAGAAAAAGTTGAAAAAGTTAGCCAAAATCCATAGAAATAAAGCTTTTAATGTAAGATTTTAATGTTAAATAATAACAAATTAACAAGAAACAATAGAAACTTGACAACAATCACCAACAATGCGTCGGCAGAAAAACAAAGCACTTGCAAAAGTAAAGATATCCCACGCAAACTAAAAACTTAAAAAAAGCTCATCCATCAACGCGGTGGGACTTTAGCGTTTTCCTAGTATAACGGAATGGCACTGAAATTGGAATTATCAAGACTTTAGCTTTTTTAACGACTTATTTTGTTGATCATTGAATGAGCGAAGCGAAGACTTCAATTTCACCGACCCCCCAAAAAATTTAGCTCGGGTGTTTTTTTGTTTGTTTGTTTTTTTTTGTTTTTTTTTCTGTCTGTTTGTTCGCTCTCTACCGGGCAAACGGCATATGCGATCTGGATGAAAATTTGACAGGACCGTCGAAATTTTTGAACTCAGACTTGCCATGTTTTTGGGTACAATTGAAGAAATATTTCTCATGAATATCGTACTTTTGCGATTTTTTTCGATTTTTTGTGCGATATTTTCGTGCCATTTGGGCCAATTCTGACCGAACGGGTGGAGCTAAAACGTTCATATTGTACATGGACATTAAGGTTATGGTGATGTAGTACCTTTTGAAAGAAAAAGTTGAAAAAGTTAGCTAGAATCTATAGAAATAAAGCTTTTAATATAAGTTTTTACGGTAAATAATACCAATTGACAAAAAACAAAAGAAACTTGACAACATTCACCTACAATGCGTAGGCAGCAAAACAAAGCACTTGCAAAAGTAAAGATATCCCACGCAAACTAAAAACTTTAAAATGCTTATCCAAACGCGGGACTTGAGCGTTTCCTAGTTATATGTCTTGGCATTTCTGAAAGCACTAAATGCGCACTAAATATTGTGTAAAATGCAGATTTAGTGCGCGTTTGGGGGGGGGGGGCAACGTGAACTTAGCCCCCCCCCAGACAATAATGTCATTAGCGCCTAAAGTAAAGGCGCACTAATTATATGTCTTGGCATTTCTGAAAGCACTAAATGCGCACTAAATATTGTGTAAAATGCAGATTTAGTGCGCGTTTGGGGGGGGGGGGGGGGGGGGCAGGTTTTACGCACCTGAGTAAGGCTTTTGCTCCTTATAATATGTATGTCCGTTTTGTTTGTCTAGGCTTACTTGACATTCCATTGTAAGTCCGTTTTGCACCTGTTTCAAATTATTAATTTGTCGTATATCATTTTTCAGTTATAAAAGCTGATTTACAACGGAGGGCCTAGCTAGTCATACGGTATTGTTTCAATGTGTCTATACATTTTAATCGGGGTTTT
>JAMZAV010011245.1:0-18555 GCA_024449915.1 Sweltsa coloradensis | reverse complement strand
CGAAAAAAAATTTCGGGGGGAAAAAGAAGGGGAAAAAACCCACCCTTCCCCAAAAACAGGGTTTTGGAAAAAACGTTTTTAAAATTTCCCGCGTTCCAAACCCCTTTAAAATTCAAACCCCGGTCTGGGGGAAAAAAAAAGGGGAAAAAAAATCCGCATTTTTAAAAAAAAGGGGCCGAAAAATTTTTGGGGAAAACCCCCAAAAACCCTTCCCCCAAAACCCCGGGCCCAAGGGGAAAATAAAAAAAAAAATCCCCCTCCCCACCCAAATTTTGCCCGAAAAAACCCTTTTGGGGACCCTCTTTCCCCCCCCCCAAAACACAAAACCGGTCTGGGGAAAAAAGGAAAAAAATCCCCCTCTTTCGTAAACTTTTTTCCCGTGAAATTTGGGAAAACCCCGGCCCCCTTCCCACCCAAATTTTCCGGGCCCAAAGGGGGGGGTAAAAAATCCCCCCCCCCCCCTTAAAAAATTTTTCCCGAAATCCCCTTTCCAACAATCAAAGAAAAAATCCACCCCTTCCAAAACAGGTGGGAAAAAAAAAGGGCTCCGCCCCCCGGTCAAACGGGGGAAAAAAAAAAGGGGGTTCTGGGGGGAAAACCAAAAAAATCCCCCCCCCCTTTAAAATTTTCCCCCCAAAAAGGGTAGGGGGAAAAATGGGCCCTCCCAGTTTTTAAAACAAGGGGGTTTTTTCCCGAAAAAAGATTTCCCCCCGCAAACCCAAACCCCAAAAAAAGGGGGAAAAGGGAAAGGCGGGAAAAAAGGGGCCCCCCCCAAAACATTCCCCCCGGAAAAAAATTTCCCCCCCCCTCATTAAATTTTCCCCCAAAAAAACCCGGGGGAAAACCAAAAAAACCCCATTTTCCCAAAAAAATTTTTTAAAAAAACGAAAAAAGGGAAATTTCAAAGCCAAATAAAACCCTTCCAAAAATTTTCCCAAAAACCCCGGGGGTTTCAAAAAAATTTTCCCCCCAAAATAACATGGTTTTGGAAATAAAAGGGTTAAAAAATTTCCCCACCCCTTTTTAAAACTTTTTCCCAAAAACCCCCCGGGTCAAAAAAGAAAAAATTCCCCAAAACCCCCTTTCGACAAGGGGCCCCGATAAAACGCCCCCCTTTTTAAAAAAATTTTCCCCCAAAAAAATTTTAAAAAATCCAAAGCAAAAGCCCAAAATTTTTCCCCAAACAATTTCCGGGAAAAAAGGGGCCAAATCTTTGCAAATAAAAAATTTTTTTTTCCCAAAAAACGGGCCCAAAAAAAGGAAAAAAAATCCACGTTTAAAAACAACGGTTTTGGGAAAAAAGCGTCCAAAATTTCCCACCAACCCCCCAAAACCCCTTTGGGAAAAAAAAAAAAGGGGGGTTTTAAAATTAAAATTTTCCCAAATAAAAATTTCCGAAAAACGGCCCCAAAAAAAATTTTCAAACTTCCCCAAAAAAAATTTTTAAAAAGCCAAAAAAACCCCGGTTTAAAAACATGGTTTTAAAAAAGCAAAAAAAAAATTTCCCGCCAAAAAAACTTCCGGGGAAAAAAAAAAAGGGTCCGGGGCCCCCCCGGGTAAAAAATTTCCCTTTCCCAAACAACCCCGGGTCTGGAACCAAAGGGTTTTAATCCCCCTTTTTCAAACCCCTTTTTGGAAAATAAAAAAGGGCCCCAAAAAACCCAGTAAAATTCCCGGGCCAAAAAAAAAATTTTTCCAAAGAAAGGGGGTTCATTTCCAACTCTTCCAAAATTCCCCGTTTTAAAAACATTTGAGGGAAAAAAGGGAAAAATCCCCCCCCCTTTCCAACATTTTTCCCGTTAAAAGGGTTTTTTCCGGGGGAAAAAAATGCGGGCCCCCCTCCCTTTACAAAATGGGGGGGGAAAAAGGGGGCCAAGGGGGCCGAGCCCCCCTCCCTTTTTTACCAAAAAACCTTTCCTAGAAAAAACCAAAAAAACCCGGGGAAAAAAAAAAAATTTTCCCAAAATCGCCCATCCGAGTTTTTCCCAAAATTTAAAGGGCCCCAAATAAAAATTTAAAAAACCCCAAAGAAAAAATTCCCACCCCAAAAACAGGGTTTTGGGGAAAAAAGAAAAGGGAAAAAGGGGTTTTTTTCCCCCTTTAAAAATTTTTCCAAAACCCAAGGAAAATTTAAAAATCCCCGGGCCCCCCTTTTCCCCCTAAAAAATTTGGGAAAAAAAGCGGGCCCCTTTTAAACGTTTTTCCCCCCCGGGTTTCCCAAAAAAGGGGTTTTAAAACCCAACGGCAAATTCACCTTCCCAAAAAAATTTTGGGCAAAAAAGCGGTTCCCGAGTTTCCCCCAAAAAAAAATTTTTCCCAAAATCAAACCGTCCAAAAAAGAAAATTTAAAAATTCCCGGGAAAATTTTAAAAAAATTTTGGGAAAATTTTGGGTAAAAAGGGGCCCCCCGAAATAACATTTTGGGCCAAGAAACCCCCCCCTTTTAAACTTTAAATTCCAAAAAAGTCCGGGGGAAAAACCCCCAAAAATTCCCAAATTTTTCCCCAAAAAATTTTCCCCGAAAAAAAGTTTTTTCCCAAAAAAAAAATTTGCCAAAAAAACAGGGTTTTAAAGGGATCTTTAAACCCCCTTTCCCAAATTTAAAATGGTTTTGGGAAAAAAAGAAATTTCCCCTTTCCCCCCCAACCATTTCCCCCAAAAACCCCGGGTCCGGGGGTCAAAAAAATTCCCCCCTTTCCCATAAATTTTCCCCAAAGGAACCCCCCAAAAATCCCCGGGCCAAACCCCCTTTCCCAAATTCCAAACTTTCCGGGGGAAAAAAGGGAAATTTTAAAACCTTTTTCCCCCAAAACAATTTTTTCCCGTCAAAGGGGTTTCGGGTTTAAAAACCCCCTTTTCCCCAAAATTTAAAAAAAGGGGGGGAAAAATAAAGGGGTCAAAAACCCCCCCTTTCCCTTAAAATTTTTTTCCCCTGAAAGGGGGTCAAAAACCCCCCCTCCCAAATTTAAAAACTTTGGGGGGAAAAAAAGGAAGAAAAAGGGCACCCCCAAAAAAAAAGGGGGGCCCAAAATAAAAAAACCCCCGGCCAACCCCCCCAAAACCCCCCCCCCAAAAAACCCTCTGGGCCACTAAAATAAACCCCCCGGGGATTTCAAACCCAGGGGTTTTGGAAACAAGTTTTTAAATAACCTTTCGTTTCCAATTTTGGAAAAACCTTTTAAAACCCCCAAAATTTTCCCAAAAAAAAAATCCCCCCCCAAAGGGGGGCCCAAATTTTGCCGACCCTTTTTTCCCAAATTCCAAACCCTTCAAAAACCACTTTTTTTTGGGGGAAAAAAAAACAAAAAATGGCCGGGAAAAAACTTTTTCCCAAAATGGGGTTTCGGTTTCCAAAAGGTTCCCCCCACCCTTTCTTAAAAATCGGTTCAAAAACCCCCCAGCCAAATCAGGGTTTTAAAAAAGGGGTTTTTTTTCCCAATTCCCTGGTTCCAAACCCCCCGGGTTTAAAAAAACCCACCTTTCAAAAAAGAAATTCAAACCCACCCCCCCAAAAAAATTTTTTTGGAAAAAAAAAGGGCCGGGTTTTGGGAATTCCAAAAATTTTTCCCCCCAAAACCCCCTTTTCCTGGGGGAAAAACCGAGGTAAAAACCGCCATTTACAACGGGGGGGAAAAAGGGAAAAAGGGGCCTTTCCCGGGGGTTCCCAAAATTTCCCACCCTTTCAAAAAACATCCAGGGGAAAAACAAAAGCCCAAAAATAAAAAGGTTGGGAAAAAAAGGGTTTCAAAACCCCCGGGGTTTCCATCCAAGGGGTTTTTAAAAATTTCGAAAGGGAAAAAAAAAGGGAAAAGGGGAAACCCCCCCAAAATTTCTTAAACAGGTTTTGGGGAAAGAAAAAAAACCAAATTCCCAAAAATTTACAATTTTTTAAAAAAAAAAGGGGGGGCCCCCCAAAAATGCCCACCCTTCCCCAAAATTTTTTCCCCCCCTTTTGAGTTAAAATGGGGAAAAAAACCCCCTAAATTTTTCACCAAGGGGTCAGAAAAAAAAAGGGGAAACCTTTCCCCCCAAAAAATTTTTTCCCCCAAAAAAATTTTTGGGGTTAAACCCCAAAGTTTTCCCCCCCCAAAAATTTCAAATACGGCCTGGGGAAAAAAGGGAAAAAACCCACGCCCCCAAAACGGGGGGGGGCCCAAAAAATTTTTGGGAGCCCCCAAAAACCAAATTTTCCCCCCAAACAAAAATTGGCCCGGGGAAAATCAAAAAAAAAATCCCCCTTTCCCAAAAGGGGGGGGCCCCCCCAAAAAATCCGGGCCCGCAATTAAAATTTTCCCCAAATTTAAAACACCTTTTCGGGGGGAAAAAAAGGGGAAAAAAATGGGGCCATTTTCCCTCCCGAGGGGGCCCAAAAAAATTTTTGGGAAAAAAGCAAAAAATTTCCCCCAAATCCCCTTTGGGTTTTAAAAATTTTAAATTTTTTTTTTTTAAAAAACCCCCTTAAAAAAAAAAGGGGGAAAAAATACGCTTTTCCGATAAGGGGGGTTTTTTCCCAAACGAAATTTTCTATTATCCCTGAAAACCCCCCAGCAAAAATCCAAAAGGGTTGAAAAATGGTTTAAAAATGGGGCCCAGCTTTTCCGTTTTAAACAAGGGGTTTTCCCCCCCAAAAACGCTTTTCCCTATTTTCAAGAAAACCCCAAAATTCAAATATCGGCCTGGAAAAGCAAAAAAAAATGGGCACGTTTCCGAAACAGGGGTTTTTTCCCCGTTTCCCGGGGTTTTCCATTCCCAACCAAATTCCAAACCTCTCCTAGGGGAAAAAATAAAAAACGGTTAAAAAAAAATTTTTGGAAAAAAACCCCTTTTCCGATAAAAAAAATTTTTCCAAAAAAACCCGCTTTCCAGTTATAAAAAAAGAAAACCCCAAAAAACCCCAAAACTTGGCCTAGGGGGGCGAAAAAAAACGGGCCCTATTATCAACGGGGGTTTTCCAAAAACCTTTCCGATTACCCAAATAATTCCCCTTCCAGAAAATAAAAGGTCAAAAGGAAAAGTCGGGGAAAAAAGGGGTTTTCCATCAACGGGGGTTTTCCCAAATAAAACCTTTTGGGTTATCAATAAATTCCAAAAAAGCCAAATAAAAAAACCGGTCCAAAAAAAGGGGGGAAAAAGGGCCACGTCCCCGATCAACGATTTTGCCAATAAACCCCTCGATTACCAACTAATTCCCCTTTGAAATCAAAAAAAAATCCCCCCCCCCCGGCCCAAGGGGTCCCCCCTTTTCCGAAACCCTTTCAAAATTTAACTTTTTCCCTTTTTAAAACCTTTTTCAAAAACCCCGGGAAAAACCCCCCACCCCTTTAAAACCCCCCGAAAAAAAGGGGTTTTAATCCCCTTTTTCCCAAAATAAAACATTTTTTTAAAAGAAATTTCCAAAACCAAACCCCAAATTCCCCCTCCCAAAAAAAAAAGGAAAAGGGGGAGTTCCCCAAAATTCCCCTTTTCCCAAAAAATTTCCGAAAAAATTTTTAAAAAACCAGAAAAATTTAAAACAGGGTTTTAAAATAAACCCCGGGGCCCCGGAAAATCAAAAAAAAAGGGGTTTTCCCAAACAAGGGTTTTAAAAAAAAGAAAATTTTTCCCCCACCCACAAAAAAATTCTTGGGGAAAATAAAAGGGTTTCCGATTTTTCCCCCCCAAAAAAAAAATTTTTTCCCAAAAAAAAAACCCGGTTTCTGAGAAAATAAAGTTCAAATTCCGCCCTTCACAAAAGGGGGGGAAAAAGGGCCCCGGGGAAAAAAATGGGGATTTTTCCCAAAAAAATTTTTCCCAAATCAAAGGGTTTCTGGAAAATCAAAGCCCAAATCCCACCCCAAATTCTACAAACTTTTTCCAAGGGAAAAGGGGGGTTTAAAAAAATGCCCCACCTTTTTCCCCAAACAGGGTTTTTGAAATCAAGGGTTTTCCAATAACGCGAACCCCTTCCCCAAAAATTTTCCCAAAAAAAGGGTAAGAGTAAAAATGGGGAATCCCCCCAAAGGGGTTTTCCCAAAAAAAACCCTGGGTACAAAAAGTTAAAACCCTCCACGTTAAAAATAAACACGGTCCTGGGGGAAAATAAAAGGGGTAAAAAACCCACGCCTTCCCCACAACATTTTTTAAATCAAAGGGTTTCCATTTTCCCGCTTCCCAAAACCCCCCCAAATTTCAAATTTGGTCCTGGGGAAAAAAGGGAAAAAATCCCACCTCTCCCACAATTTCCCCAAACCCCCCTTTTGAAAAATCAAACCCCAAAAACCCCCCTCGAAATTTTAAAAATTGGCCAAAAAAAGTCGGGGTAAAAAAGCGAGCCCCCCTTCCAAAAATTTTTTAAAATCAAAGGGTTTCAGTTTTTAAAATTTAAAACCTAAAAAATTTTCAAACACGGTCCTGGGAAAAGAAAGGGGTTAAAAAACCCACGCCTTCCTAACAGGGGTTTTTTGGAAATAAGGGTTTTAATCCCGAAAAGAAAACCCTCACGAATTTTCTCAAACACGGTCCTGGGGGAAAAAAAAGAAAAAATCCCCGCTTTTCCTTAAAAAATGGTTTTGGAAAGAAAGGGTTTCCGAGTTCCCGAAAATCCAAATTTTCCTCCCAAAATTTTAAAACTTGGTCCGGGGGAAAATAAAGGGGAAAAATCCCACCCCTTCCCCCAAAAAAATTTCCCAAAAACCCCAAAAAAAACCCCCGGCCCCTTTCCCCCAAAAATTTTTTTCCCCCCAAAAAACCCCCAAAATCCCAAGGGAAAAAAAAAAATTTTAAAAATAAAAACGGGAGGGGGGTAAAAACCCCGTTTCTTTAAAACAGGGTTAAAAATTTTTTAAAAACCCCCTGGAAAATTTTTCCCCCAAATCCCCTGGTTCCAAAAATTTTTAAAAAAAAAATCCGCTTTTAAAACCAACCGGGGCCCCCCAAAAAAATTTTTTTAAAAAAATTTTCAAACGGGGCCAAAAAAAGGGCAGGGAAAAAAAATTTAAAACCCAATAAAACACGGTTTTGGAAAAAAGCTTTCCACCCCCGCACCCAAACTTTGAAATCAAACCCCAAAAAACCCGTTCAAATTTTCCCCCCAAAATCTTTTCCCTGGGGCCCAAATCAAAAACCCCCCTTTTCCCAATAAAAAAACCCCCCCCCCCAAAATCAAAAACCCCCCAAAAAGGGGTTTTCCAAAACCCCAAAACCCCTCTTTTCCCCTCCAAGGGGTTTTAAAACAAACCCCACTATTCCAAAAAAATTTCCCAAAAAAACCCAAATTTCGTGGGGGGGGTTTAAAAAACCCCCCCCCTTTCAAAAACAGGGGGAAAAAGCTTTTTTCCAAACCAATGGGTAAAAAATTTTGGCCAAATCCCCCCTTGGCCCAAAAAAAAAGGGTTAAAAATCCGCTTTCTTTTTAACGGGGGAAAAAAAAAAAAATTTTTTAAACAGGGAAAAAAAAACCCCAAATAAAACCCGGGTTTTTTAAAAAAGGGGGCCCCCAAACCCCCCCCCCCAAAAAAATTTTGGGGTAAAACCCCTTTCCCAATTTTCACCGGGGGGAAAAAACCCTTTTAAAAACCCGGGGGCGAAATTTAAAAAAAATCCCTTTTCCCTAAAGATTTTCCCAAATCCCCTTTCCGAAACAAAAAAATTTTAAAAAAAAAGGGGGGTTTAAAATGGGGAAAATTTAAAAAAAAAAAATTTTTCCCAAAAAAAAATTTTCCCAAAAAAAAATTCCGGGTATAAAAACCATTTTGGGAAAAACCCAAAAAAAATCATTCCAAATTTCCCCCCAAAACCCAAATTTTCGTTAAAAAATTTTGAAAAAAACCCCCCGGAAAAAAAAATTTCCAAAAAAATTTACGAAAATCAATTTTCCCCCCCTTTAAGAAAAAAAAAAACCCCGGGGGGGGGGCCCGAATCCCCCCCCATTTTTCCCCCAAAACCCCCCTTTTGGGAAAAATAAATTGGAAAAAAAACCCCCCACCCAAAAATTTTCCGTAAGGGGTTTGGGAAATCCCCCCTCTTAAAATTTTTTCCCAAACCCCAACCCCCCAAAAAAAAAATCCCGGGGGCCCCCTTTACGGGGTTTTCCCCCAAAACCCCCGGGGCCCGGGAAAAAAAGGGGCCCCCCCCTCCCTTCCCCAAAAAAATTTAAATAAAAAAAATCCTTTCCCCCCCAAACCTTTTTGCCCCAAAGGGGGGAAAAAAAATTTCCGTTTTCCCCCCAAAATTTTTGCCCAAAAAAAAGGCCCGAGGAAACCAATTTTCTTTTCCCCCCTTTTTCCCGGGGGGGTTTTTAAAAAAAAGGGCCCCTTCCCCCCAAAAAATTCCCAAACACCCCTTTTTAAAAATTTCAAAAAAAAATTCCCCCCCTTTCCCATTTCCCCCGGGGGCCCCAAAATCAAACCGGGGCCTTAATCCAAATTTTTCCCCAAATTCAAAAACCGGTCCTGGGGGAAAAAAATTAAAAAAATCCCCTTCTTCCCATTTAACATTTTTGCCCAAAAAAGGGCCCATTCCAAACCGTTAAACCTTTTTTAAACATAAAACACGGGGGGGAAAAAAAGGGCCCCACCTTTCCGCAAAAAAAAATTTTTCCCGTAAAGGGCCCCGTTTTAAAGCTTTTCCAAATTCCCCCTTTCAAAAACCCTGGGGAAAATCAAAAAAGGTCAAAAACCCACGCTTCCCTTAAAAATGGTTTTTTTAAAAACAAAAAAAAGCCCCCGTTACCGCAAAAAAAAACCCAAACAAAAAAGCCCCAAAAAAAGGGAAATTTAACCCCCCCCCCCAAAAATGGGGGCCCCAAAAAAAAAGGACCCGGTTCCCCAAGGAAAAAAAAAAAACCCCTAAAAACCCCGGGGGAAAAAAACCCCTTTACCTTAAACACCCCAAAAAAAAAGGGGTCAAAATCCCAGGGGGAAAAAAAGGGGTTTTTTCAAAAACCCCCCTTTTGAAAAAAAATTTCAAACCCCCCCCTTCCAAAAACAGGGTTTTTGAAAAAAAAAAGCGGCTTTCCCCAAAAGGGGTTCCCCCAATAAAAAATTTTTCCCAAAAAAGAAAGTTAAATTCCCCCCAAACCCCCCCAAACCCCTTTTTAAAAAACCCCGGGACAAAAATAATTTTAAAAAAAACCCCCGCCTAAAAAAAGGTTTTTAAAAAACCCGGGTTTTAACCCCACGCCTTTTTAAAAACCCCCTTTGGGAAAACAAATTTTCGAGGGGCAAAAAATTTTGCCCTTTTAAAACCCCCTTTTTGGAAAATAAAAGAAAATTTCCCAGCCTCATAACTTCTCCAAGAAACCCCGGGGCCCAAGGGAAAGTAAACCCCCCAAAAAACTCCCTTCGTTTTAAAGGGGGAAAAAACCCCCCTTCTCAACCCAGGGCCCCCCAAAAAAAAAACCCTTTTGGGGGGCCCAAAAAAAAATTTTTGGGAAAAACCCAACCCCGGGGTTTTGGAAAAAAATTTTTTAAAAAACCCAAACCCAAAAATTCCCCCCCAAAAAAAAAAAAAATTTCCGGAAAAAAAAAAAAAAAAATTTTTTTTCAAATGGTTTTTTGGGGAAATAAAACCCCTTTTTTTTACCCCTTTATTTTAACTTTTTTAAAAAAAAACCAAAACCCCCCCGGGGCCCCATTTTGCCCAAAAAAAGGGGGGAAAAAAAAGAAAACTCCCCGTTTCCAAATCCCGGGGTTTTTAAAAAACCCCCGCCAGGGGTTTAATTTTTGGCCCCTTTCCCCAAAATTTTTTTCCCCCGCCCCAAAATTTCCAAAAATCAAACCCCCAAAATTTCAAAAAAATGGTTTTGGGGAAAAGAAAGGGGTTTTCAAAAAACCCGCAGTTCCCCTTCCAAGGGGGGTTCCAAAATTCCCGGGGGTTTCGGGGTAAACCCAAAATTTAAACCCCCCCAAAGTTTTAAAAAAAAAAAGGCTGGGGAATAAGAAAAAGGGCCCCCCCCTTTTTAAAAACTTGGTTAAAAATTTTGGGGAAAAATGCCCCCTTTAAAAAAATTTTTTGGGGTGAAGGGCCCCCAAAAAAAAAAACCTTCCCTAAATTTCATTAAAAAATTTTTTGGGGAAATGGGGGGTTTTTTCCCTTTTAAAAATTTTTCCGGGAAAAATAAAAGGAAAATCCACCATTCCCCCAATATTTTTTCAAAATCCCGGGGAAAACCCAAAGGAAAAAATTTCCCCCCATCCAAACATTCCCCCGGGGGGGGCAAAAAACCCTTTCAACCCCCCAAAAAAACCCCCAAACATTTTTTTAAAAAAAAGGGAAAGGGGAAACCCCCGAAAAAAATTTTTCGTTTTTTTGGTTTTTCCCCAAACCCATTTTTGGGGTTTCCCCAAAAAAAAAAAGGGGGTTAAATAAAAAAAACCCTCCGGGGGTTTCAAACAAGGGGTCTGAAAAATCTTTAAAAACCCAGTTTTCCCCCAAAAAGGGGCCCCGGGGAAACCAAAAAAATCCCCCTTTTAAATTTCCCCCTCCCAAATCAAAACTTGGTCTGGGGGAAAATAAAGGGGTAAAAAAACCCCCCTTTCCCACAAAAAGGGGTTTTTTGGAAAAAAAAAAAAACCCCCGGGCCATTTAAAATCAAATTTTCCCCAAATCCCCTTTTTTTAAGGGGAAAAAAACCCAAAACCCCCAAAGGGTTTTTCGGGGTTTTAAAAAAGGGGGGGCCCCAACTTTTTTCCCAAAATAAAGGGGTTAAAAAACCCAAATAAAACTTCTCCATAAAAAATTTTGGGGAAAAAAAAAAGGGTTTTTTAAACCCTTTCCAAATTTTTTCCCCCAAAAACCTTTCTGAGAAACCAAAAAGGAATTTAAACCCCCAAACTTTTAAAATGGTCCAGGGGTTCAAAGGTAAAAAGCCCCGGAAAAAAAATTTTTTTTGCCAAAAAAATTTTTTGGCCCCAAGGGAATTTAAAAAAATCCACCTTAAAAAACCCAGGGTTTTAAAAAAAGGTCCAAAAAAAAAAACCCCAAATTGGGCCAAACCTTTTTCCACTTTCAATTTTGCCCAAAAAATTTAAATAAAAAAACGGGCTTAAAATTTTTGGGAAAAAAACCCCCGGTTGAATAACAATTTTTCCCCCCCCCTTTTAAATTTTTTCCAAGAAAAAACCCTTTCCCACTTTAAACTTTCCCCCAAAAAAAAGGGGAAAAAGGGGTAAAACGCAAACCCCCTTTTTCCCCAAAAATCAAACACGGTTTCTGAGAAATAAAAACCCAAATTCCCCCCCCCAAATACATTTGGCCTAGAGGGGTAAAAAAAAAATCCCCACCCCCCTTCCATAACATGGTTTTAAAAACCCCCCCTTTTTAACCCCCGCTTTCCCCCCCCCCCTTTCAAAAAAACTTTGGGTCCGGGAAAAATGGGGCAAAAACCCACCCCTTTCATAAAAGGGTTTTGGGGAAAAAAAGAGGTTTAACCCAAACGAAAAACCCCCCCTTCCCCCCCCTTTCAAACTTTTTTTCCGGGAAAATCAAGGGGGAAAAAAACCCACGCCTTCCCTAAAAAATTTTGTCCAAAAAAAGGGTTCCAGAAATGCGCCCAAAACCTTTCCACCCAAATTTAAACACTTTTGGGGAAAACGATTTAAAAACCCACCCCTTTTATTAAACAGGGTTTTGGGAAAAAATTTTGGGGGGGAAAAAACCAATTTTAAACCCCCTTTTCCCCCAAAAAAAAAAATTGGTCCGGGGAAAGGGGGTTTAAAAATTCCCCCCCCATTCCCCTAAAATTTTTTTTCCCAAAAAAAAAGGGTTTTCCGGGGGTTTCAAAAAGCCAAACCCCCCGAAAATTCCCTTTGGCTAAAAAAATTAAAATTTAAAAAATGGGGCCACCTCTCCGCAACCCAAATTTTTTTTTAAAAAAAAACCGGGTTTTCTTTTTTTCCCCCCGAAAAACAATTTCCCAAACCAAACATGGCCTGAAAAAATAAAATCAAAACCCACCCCATTCCTAAACATTTTTTTCCCAAAAAAAAGGGCCCCGGTTTTTAAAAAGCGTTAAATTTTTCCCCCCCATTTTAAAAAATTGGCCGAAAAAAGTAAAAGGGGAAAAAAACCCACGTTTTCCCCCAACAGGGTTTTCCAAAAAAGGGTTTCCCGATTTAAAAATGCAAAGTTCCCCCCCTTCCACGTTTTCAAAATTGGTCCTGGGGGAAAACCAAAAAAAAATTTTCCCCACCCCATATAAACATTTTTTTTCCAAAAGAAACGGTTTTGATTTAAAAAAGCCAAACCTTTCGAAATTCAAAAAATTTTGGCCAAAAAAAGCGGGTAAAATGGCGATCCCCCCAGGGGGTTTTTCCCACCAAACCCCTTTTTTCTGGAAAATCAAGTTCAAATCCCCAGCTTTCACAAACATGGTTTTAAAAAAAGAAGGGTCCAAAAATCCGCAGTTCACCAAAAAAAAATTTTTTTCCAAATAAACGGGGTTTTCTGAGATCTAAGCAAATTCCAAACCCTTCCCCAAAATAAAAATTTTTGGGGAAAATAAAAGGTCAAAAACCCCAACCCCGTTCCCCCCGGGGGGGTTTTAAAAACCCCCCTGGTTCTGAGACCCAAAAATTTCCCCCCTCCCAAAAAAAAATTTTGGCCAAAAAAAGTCAAAGAAAAAATCCGGACCTCTCCAAAACATTTTTGCCCAAAAAATTTTTGTTTTTAAAAAATGCTTTTCCCCTTTCCACGTTTCCCAAAACGGTCTGGGGGAAAAGAAAAGGGAAAAACCCCGCCCCCTTCCCACCAAAGGGTGGGGAAATAAATGGAAAAAACCCCAAACCCCCTTTCTCCCCAATAACAAATTTTGGCCGGAAAAGCGAAAAAAACCCCGCCCCCCTTTTTCCCCCCAAAAAATTTCCAAAAAATTTTTTTAAAAACCGGCCAAAACAAGGGTTTTAAAAATAAAGGGCCCGGGGGGGACCCCCAAATTCATTTCCCCCCAAAATCAACCGGTTTGGGGGAAAAAAAAAACCAATTTCACCCCCCCCTTTTAAAAATTTCCCCCCGAAAAACAAAAAAAAAATTTCCCATTTCCCCCAAAAAAAAAAAACCCGTTTCGAAAAGGGTTTTCAAATCAAAACCCCGTTCCCCACTAAAATTTTTGGAAACAATTTTGGGGAAAGCGGAAAAAAATTTGCCCAAAACAAAGGGTTTTGGAAATCAACGGGTTAAAAACCCCCCCAAAAACCCAAAACCCCTTTTCGCGCGCACCCGCTCGGTTAGCATCAACGAGACGGTTTTTGCACCGAATCCAAACCGCTGGTCTCGAGTTATCCAATGCGAAAGTTTCAAACTCTCCTACGCCAATATCTACTAAACTATCGGTTCCTAGCGAGGAAAAGTCAAGAGGTCAAAATGGCGCGCACGCCATTTCGCCATACTAACGAGGGTTTTGCCCGAAATCGAACCGCTGTTTCTTCGAGTTATTCCAATCTGCGAAGTCCAAAACTCTCCTCACGCCAAGATCACTAAACTATCGGTCCTAGAGGGAAAAGTCAAGAGGTCAAAAATGCGCGCACGCTTGTTTCCGCATATAACAAGTGTTTTTGCCCGAAGTCGCAACCGCTGGTTCTCGAGTTATCCAACTGCGAAGTTCCAAACCTCTCCTACGCCAATATCTACTAAACTATCGGTCCTAGAGGGAAAAGTCAAGAAGTCAAAAATGCGCGCACGCTCGTTCCGCATCTAACGAGTGGTTTTGACTTTTCTTTACGGCACTTTTGCGTCTATAATGAAAGGCCACATCGGAGCGGCGTCACCCGTCAAACCCTGGGCCCCGGTACGAGGGCCACAGGCAGACTCAGTGATTACGCGAACGCCAAGTGAGTGCCAGTGATAAGTGCAAATCAACATTTAAAACCACCGGTTCAACGGTTGCGTCAGCGTCACCCAGGTGCGTACTTTAGACAAGGTACGTTGAGCAGCGACAGTGAAAACTCTCAGTTCAACCATCACAATAGCCCATAGTCAAAGTGCAGTAGTCACCAAACCGGACTTACAATCGCCGGGCACGCGCTTGCTCTAAGTCGGACGTTGTGCGGACATCCCTACAGATCCGCAGAACCCTGCAACAGCCCACCAGTGCAGACGTTCACAAAAACAGGGCGAATACCCTATCAATCGCTCAACAGAGACGAGTTCCGTCTCCGGACGTACATCTGGTTCAAAACAATCGGGCTAGAATAGCACCACTCACATCAGCTAGCATAGCAACAACAGTATCCGTTCCGCGATCGCCACGATCACCATCACCAGACGAGTGGTCCTTTTCACCGAACTCTAAACGGCTCCGGTTAACCCACTACACCCTTATCGGTTTCATCGCAGGGGCTATCCCCAGAGTCATGGAATATCTATTCCCAGAAGATCACCCCAATCCAGACAACGTCGAAGACAACCCAAGCCCAACCAAGACCACAGACACCTCGTCAAACTCGGGTTCATCGGATATCGAAAACGACATGCCTCCAAGACTTGACCCGGCTTCCTGGACGGAAGAAACGAGGGACGCATTACGTGTCGTCCTCCAAAGTCAAGCTAAACAGGTACAAGAAGTTCCTCACGTAGAGTATACACCAGTGCCGGACGACTGGACCTTCCCGACTCTTCGTCCTACGCTTAATGTGCCACAGCTCACATTCCCAGAACCGAAGACAAAGGCATTATTCGCCAGACTGCAAGCTGCCTACGTGCTAATGCCCCCCCAAGGAGGGGACTATCACGATGTCACTTCGATCCTGTTCCTGGCTAGCCTCTGGGACACCCTGGACGCCACAACAAAGGCATACGTGACCCATCGTAGTGCCTTACTACTTGCAGCAATCACACAGGGCTGACTATAGCTCTTCACGCCTTTGGTGCCGCAAATACCTCAGCTACGGGGGCATTCATCCCACCGGGTTACGTGCCACCACCTCGCCCGTTTACCAGCGGGCGAAATTATCAGGGATCTACAAGGGCCGCGACAGCCTCAGGAGGTAGAGGAACGACGCGGAGAACGTCACGAGGAATGCCAAAGAAATAACTCCTCGACCTCGAGCCTCCGACTAGCGCGTGGAACCTCAGAGATCTCGCCGTCATACATACATTTCCTAAAACATTGTTATCTTGTAACTTGTTGCCACCCTGTATAATGTATTCTTTGTATGCTTGTATGCTACCATGTATGATGTATTCTCCAAAATAAAGGTTGAGAAAGGTGCTGAAATTAGGCGCCACTTTCCCTGCCTCGTGGTCGTACCGACTGTACCCCGGACCACACACACTCGGCACTATATAAGTGGCGAGGGTGTGGGGAACGGGATCAGTCAACAACGTCCACGGGGTAGGGAAAGTACTACTACCCTACCTGGTCTAAAGTCGCACCTGGGGTGACGCTGACGCAAAAAGTTGAACCGGTGGTGTTAAATGTTGAATTTGCACTATCACTGGCACTAAAGTTGGCGTTCGCGTTACACTGAGTCTAGCCTGTGCCCTCGTAACCGGGCCGGGTTTGACGGGTGACGCCAGCTCCGATGGTGGCACTTTATTATAACGGCAAAGTGCCGTGAAAGAAAAGAACACAAACTTTGACGTAGTAGTAGTAGTACTTTCCCTACCCCGTGGAAACGTTTTTGACTGATCCCGTTCCCCACACCCTCGCCACTTATATAGTCCCGAGGTGGTGTGGTCCGGGTACAGTCGGTACGACCACGAGGCAGGGAAAGTGGCGCCTAATTTTCAGCACCTTTCTCAACCTTTATTTTGGAGAATACATCATACATGGTAGCATACAAGCATACAAAGAATACATTATACAGGGTGGCAACAAGTTACAAGATAACAATGTTTTAGGAAATGTATGTATGACGGCGAGATCTCTGAGGTTCCACGCGCTAGTCGGAGGCTCGAGGTCGAGGAGTTATTTCTTTGGCATTCCTCGTGACGTTCTCCGCGTCGTTCCTCTACCTCCTGAGGCTGTCGCGGCCCTTGTAGATCCCTGATAATTCGCCCGCTGGTACAACGGGCGAGGTGGTGGCACGTAACCTGGTGGCATAAATGCCCCTGTAGCTGAGGTATTTGCGGGACCAAAGGCGTGAAGAGCTATAGTCCAGCCCTGGTGGGGATTGCTGCAAGTAGTAAGGCACTACGATGGGTCACGTATGCCTTTGTTGTGGCGTCCAGGGTGTCCCAGAGGCTAGCCAGGAACAGGATCGAAGTGACATCGTGATAGTCCCGTCCTTGGGGGGGATTAGCACGTAGGCAGTTTGCAGTCGGGCGTAATGCCTTTGTCTTGGGTTTTTGGGGAATGTGAGCTTTCCTTTAAGCGTGGGACGAAGAGCGGGAAGGCCCATCGTCCGGCATGGTGTATATCACGTGGGGAAAATTCTGTACCTGTTTAGCTTGACTTTGGGGGACGTCCCCCATCGGGCTGGGTAAAACCCGTCAAACCCCCCCGGTTACGAGGGCACGGCTAGACCAGTGATACCGGAACCCCAAAACGTGATGCCAGGATAGTAAAATTTCAACATTTAACACCACCGGTTAAATGTGCGTCAGGTCCCCCCGGGGTGCGTACTTTAGACCGGGTACGTTGAGCGGACAGTAAAAAACTCTCAGTTTAAACCATCACCAAAGCCCATATCAAAGTGCAGTAGCCCCAACCGGACTTACAATCCCCCGGGCACGCCGTTTTGCTCCCCAGTCGGACGTTGTGCGACTCCCTCCGACCCGCACACCCTCAACACCCACAGTCAGAGTCCCCAAAACAGGGCGACTCCCCCTATAAACGGCTAAACAGAAGAACGATTTCCGTCCCCCGGGCACATCTGGTCACAATCGGAGCTAGATAACAAAACTCCATCAGCTAGCATAGCAACAAAAGAAATCCGTTCCGCGACGCCCGATCACCATCACCAGCGAGTGGTCCTTTTCACCGAATTAAAAGGGCTCCGGTACCCACTACACCCTTATCGGGTTTCATGCGGGGGCACCCCCAGGCGGGAAATCTATCCCAGAAGACACCCAATCGAAACGTCGAAGACAACCCAAGCCCAAAAAGCCCACAGACACCTCGTCAATCGGGTTCATGGATATCGAAAACGACATGCCTCCAAACTTGACCCGGGTTTTCCCTGGACGAAAAAACGAGGGCCCATTACGTGCGTCCCCAAAGCAACTAAAAGGTCAAAAAGTTCCTCACTAAGTAACACCAGTGCCCGGAGACTGGACCTTCCCGACTCTTCGTCCTACCTTAATTCCCCACAGCTCACTTCCCAAAACCGAAGACAAAGGCATTATTCGCCGACTGAAAAGCCCCTACGTGCTATGCCCCCCCCAGGACGGATATCACGATGTCATTTCGATCCTGTTCCCTGGCTAGCTCTGGGACCCCCTGGAAAGCCACAACAAAAGGGATACGGACCCATCGTAGTGCCTTACTACTTTCAGCAATCACACAGGGCTGGACTATAGCTCTTCACCCCCTTGGTGCCGCAAATACCCCAGCTACAGGGGGATTCATGCCACCAGACTGCCACCACCTCGCCCGTTGTACCAGCGGCGAAAATACAGGGTCTAAAAGGGGCCCGACAGCCCCAGGGGTAAGGAAAGACGCGGAGAACCACGAGGAAAGCCAAAGAAAAAACTCCTCGACCCCGGCCCCGACTAGCGCGTGAAATCAAGATCTCGCCGTCATACATAATTCCTAACCAATATGGTTCTTTGTAATTTGTTGCCACTCTGTATAAGGTATTCTTTGTATACTTTATGCTACCATGTATATGTATTCTCCAAAAAAAAGGTTGGAAGGTGCGAAATTTGGCGCCACTTTCCCTGCCTCGTGGTCGTACCGACTGTACCCCCGGGCCACACACACTCGGCACTATATAATTTGGCGAGGGTGTGGGGGAAGGATCATCAACACGCCACGGGGGAGGGGAAAAATATACAGCGTGGAGCGAGGGCAACAATCAGACAAACCACCCGAAACACGTGAAGAAAAGAACAATCCATTCCACAACCAGGACGCGCCCATCCGGCTTTTTACTAAAGAAGCAATTTTTCCCCGGGGGGAATGCCGGACCTTCTCAGCGGGGACTACTCCCCTCCCCACCAGAATACGTTTCGGTTGCGGTAGTCCTCTGCCTACCGACGCCTAGGAAACACACAGGACCACGCTGGGGTTTAAAGAATCACCGACATAGGCGACCTGCCCACACCTCGAGGCCCCCAAAAACGTCTACCAGTCCAGCCATCCTCGCCAATAATGGATACTGGGTAGAAGACTTACAACGAAAGATTTCTAATGAGAAAAAGTGCGTCAAGCCCTTTAATGTTTTTTGTGCCTAAAAAAAAAAACCCAGTGCGAATCATTATGGATTTAGCCCCCTTTTACACCGTTTTAATTGCACCCAAGTTTTAGTCTAGCGCGGCAGCCAAGGGGGGGCGGGACTACAACCCATTGGGAGCCAAAATTTGGGCTTTTTTTTTTGGGTTTATCAATAAAAATCTCGGACCGTAACAGCACTTCCACGGGCTTCACATCGGAAAAAACAAACCCAAATTTTTTTTGCCCTTTTTCCACCGGCTAAA